>WAAG01065967.1:21634-41940 GCA_013390105.1 Tichodroma muraria | reverse complement strand
AATTAAACACGTGTTTAGGTATTGCTCAAGTCATGCTGACATTTGTCTGTACCTACTTTCTATGCGAACATCTGGCTGGAACAAGCTGTGCGGAGAGAAGCTACCTATGGGCCTTGAGCTGGTGGAAACAGAGGCTGAGGCACATCAGTAGCCATAATGACAAGTAGTGGGCCCACATGTGTGTTTTTTATGCACATTTTCCTTAGGGTTCCCCTTTCCATTTCTCAGCCGTTGCACAGATTTCTCCAGTACCAGTTTCCAGAGCCTGCAGGAGCTGACGCAAGAGTTCCAAAAAGTTGCAAGGACTGGTGACTGAAAATACAGTTTTCAGCTGTCAAACAGAGCAGCTGCTGCAGCAGGCTGGGCAACACAAGTGGGCAGTTTTCACTCTGCCTGGGTGTTCTACAAATCCTGGTCTGGGAATGAGAAAGCTGTGTCCCATGATAAAAATAACACTGTTGTGTACTTTTTCAAAGTAAAGCCAGCAGGAAAATGTGGTGGAATTTAAAAATTTTTTCAGGAAGAAGAAAGGAGATTTCCGATTCTGTTTCAAATAGTCTGTCTTAAGCTATAGGTATCACCAGAGGGGCACATACAATGACTATCTGGTTCCTCTACCGGATCTCACAGTGAAACTGAAGTTAAGGAGGGTAGGGTATAAAAGCTAATTTTATTTAGACAGGGTGAAGAAGAACTGGTGTTCGAACTAGAAATATTTTATATTTCTAGTAAACGTGCGCTGTTTTTTTGCTGTAATATGACGGAGGAAATGATCTTTTTGGGCATAGCGACATACAGAATACTGTGTGCATGTATCTTGAGCTGTGGGAACGCTTTTTGATCTCTAATTACAGACCATTGGCTGAATAATGTAAGAAGTCTGCATTATATAGATGTATAAAGCCTCACTGGTACATGTGAGACGAAAGAGTTTAAACTGTGGGGTATTTTTCCTCTGGCTTTCACTTGCTTAATCATGTAAGTCCCAGATTTCTCTTAAATGAGTAACTATAATAATGTCTGTATAGCAGTGTTTTAGCAGTGTTTTTGTTACTGTTTCACAGAAGTCATGTACCCCTCCACTTTGATGCCCAACTCAAAGATCTGTGCTTTGCTCTGCCTGTGTTTCTCTTCCATCCATGTGGGTTTCCACCTTGGTTGTGTGCCTGTCTTTTGGCCACCTGGAGTCCCATCCTGCTGTGGGTCCTGGCTGCATCTGGCCATCTGTTTTGGGTTGATGTTGAATTGCATTTTTATTTGTCTGTTTATTTTAGAAATAAATTTTGTACTTTTAAAATTGGATTTGAAAGTGAAGGGAGGAGAAGGAGAAGCGGTGGAATGTTTGAGGAGGTTGATTTTAAGGTTGTTTTATAAGGATAAACATTTTTAGCTTTTAGTTTTGTTGTTCAGTATTGTTCATTTGTTGTACTGAGAAGTACTTTGCCTGTTAAATAAACAAATTTTTCCACTTTTCTCCAGGGAAGTCTTTTCCCAAACCAGTTGGAGGAAGGACCATTTAAATTTGCTTTCTAGAGGAACTCCATTCGGAAGTTTCTTCCCAAATTTACCCTAGACCAGGACACATCTCCCTACAACAGGGGATTGGGAAATGCATCTTGATCCCATCAGACATGCACCATAATTTTATATATGGCTTCATCCCTGGGTTTGTTTCTGTAGCTTTAGCATCATTCTTATACCTGTGACATTCATGCTGAGTGCAATGGGAAGGAATTTGACAATTACACCTGGACCTTTCAGGAAATATCACTTTTACTAGACGTTATCATCATTTTGGCATTTGCAGCTCCTCATGCAACAGTGAGCTAAGAGACTGCAGTAGGGTTCTTGAAGCCTCAGACCTAGTTAAAGTAATAGTTAATGGCTATTGCAGATTTACTTTGCTCTGGAGCCAAGAAAGGATCAGTGCTGGGAGCCAAATCTGAAAGCTCATCACAATCATATGAGATGGAAAAGCAATCTCTGAGACATATTGATAGCTGAAGATGACAGAAATAATATTTATTGCCATGGACAGTAAAATTTATATGTATTAAAAAAATGCAAACTTCAGAGAACGATGGGAAGCACTGACAGGAAACGCCTCAGAACAAATTTCTGCAAGAAAAAGTGGCTGGAGGAAGCAGCTTCAATGAAATTTGTTCTGATCTGTAGGCCAAATGATAGAGTACAACAAAAGTCAGCTTCTGAAATATCATTTCTCTTCCCCCAGTAGAAGTTTCCTCAACTTCTGTATACAGCATAAGCATTCTTCCCTGCACAGCTTTGTAATTAGAAATATGGATGTATTTTCAGAGAAGACAACTATTTAACAAAAAGCTTTACTCCAGCATTTAAAGCATTGTGGAACGTCCAAAAATGACTGGGTAAATATTGCCCTTTTCTTCTGATCAAGTAAAACTTGTACATCATCCCCCATGTTCCCTCCAACATGAATTTCAGTATTTAGGAAGCCTAACCAAGTATTAAGTGCAATACAAGTAGAAGATTTAAATTAAAGCTTGTCTTTGGTTTTGCTAGCCCAGCTGTTGCTTTCTGATGGTGCTGCCTAAATACTAGGAAGCAGAACTGAATTTTTAGTAAGAAAAATGAGGCAGAACTGAATTTTTAGTAAGAAAAATGAGGTTTCACCTATCACTGCTTTGATAGGTGAAACTGCCAGACATAATAGATACTACAGCTTAGAAATTTTGGAAAACAGGAACAGAAAGTGTAGGAGGTCCTTCATAAGTCTGCAGTTATGCAGTTCTACTTAAAAAAAAAAATCATAATATGCTCATTCTGTACGTAGGTGCATGGATTTTATATTTGGTCTGTCAGGGAGAGGTGAGGTTTGCTTCTGTTTTTAGTTCCTTTGGTATAGCAGGTAGAGAAGCTGCAAAGAGAAGAGTTTTAGCCAACTAAACTTGTGTTGAGCTAGAAATTCTCTCGAAAACTGCTTTATATAGAAAACTTGCTTTTGAAACTGTACCTCAGCCAAATTACTTTCTGTGGAAACCTTTTGACTTATCAAATAAGGAGAAAAATTAAAGAAAGTGCAGTATTTTCCACAAAAGTCAAAAATTTTAAAGTATTATGAAGGTGAACATGAGTTTATTACCTGTCAGTTTATTACCTGTAGTGGAGCACCTTGAGGAAGGCTGGGGTGAGAGTGAGTGGCTCAGGGAGCAGAGTGCAGTAGTGCAATACATGAGACAAGGAAATGATTTAATATATGCATATGTCATATATATATATATATATATATATAAAAGATGTAGTTGAATTACTTGAAATACTATGATAAAGAGAAAAGAGGCTGTAAAGGCCAGAGTCATAGAATAATTAAGGCTGGAAAAGAACAAGAANGTCTGTTTATTTTAGAAATAAATTTTGTACTTTTAAAATTGGATTTGAAAGTGAAGGGAGGAGAAGGAGAAGCGGTGGAATGTTTGAGGAGGTTGATTTTAAGGTTGTTTTATAAGGATAAACATTTTTAGCTTTTAGTTTTGTTGTTCAGTATTGTTCATTTGTTGTACTGAGAAGTACTTTGCCTGTTAAATAAACAAATTTTTCCACTTTTCTCCAGGGAAGTCTTTTCCCAAACCAGTTGGAGGAAGGACCATTTAAATTTGCTTTCTAGAGGAACTCCATTCGGAAGTTTCTTCCCAAATTTACCCTAGACCAGGACACATCTCCCTACAACAGGGGATTGGGAAATGCATCTTGATCCCATCAGACATGCACCATAATTTTATATATGGCTTCATCCCTGGGTTTGTTTCTGTAGCTTTAGCATCATTCTTATACCTGTGACATTCATGCTGAGTGCAATGGGAAGGAATTTGACAATTACACCTGGACCTTTCAGGAAATATCACTTTTACTAGACGTTATCATCATTTTGGCATTTGCAGCTCCTCATGCAACAGTGAGCTAAGAGACTGCAGTAGGGTTCTTGAAGCCTCAGACCTAGTTAAAGTAATAGTTAATGGCTATTGCAGATTTACTTTGCTCTGGAGCCAAGAAAGGATCAGTGCTGGGAGCCAAATCTGAAAGCTCATCACAATCATATGAGATGGAAAAGCAATCTCTGAGACATATTGATAGCTGAAGATGACAGAAATAATATTTATTGCCATGGACAGTAAAATTTATATGTATTAAAAAAATGCAAACTTCAGAGAACGATGGGAAGCACTGACAGGAAACGCCTCAGAACAAATTTCTGCAAGAAAAAGTGGCTGGAGGAAGCAGCTTCAATGAAATTTGTTCTGATCTGTAGGCCAAATGATAGAGTACAACAAAAGTCAGCTTCTGAAATATCATTTCTCTTCCCCCAGTAGAAGTTTCCTCAACTTCTGTATACAGCATAAGCATTCTTCCCTGCACAGCTTTGTAATTAGAAATATGGATGTATTTTCAGAGAAGACAACTATTTAACAAAAAGCTTTACTCCAGCATTTAAAGCATTGTGGAACGTCCAAAAATGACTGGGTAAATATTGCCCTTTTCTTCTGATCAAGTAAAACTTGTACATCATCCCCCATGTTCCCTCCAACATGAATTTCAGTATTTAGGAAGCCTAACCAAGTATTAAGTGCAATACAAGTAGAAGATTTAAATTAAAGCTTGTCTTTGGTTTTGCTAGCCCAGCTGTTGCTTTCTGATGGTGCTGCCTAAATACTAGGAAGCAGAACTGAATTTTTAGTAAGAAAAATGAGGCAGAACTGAATTTTTAGTAAGAAAAATGAGGTTTCACCTATCACTGCTTTGATAGGTGAAACTGCCAGACATAATAGATACTACAGCTTAGAAATTTTGGAAAACAGGAACAGAAAGTGTAGGAGGTCCTTCATAAGTCTGCAGTTATGCAGTTCTACTTAAAAAAAAAAATCATAATATGCTCATTCTGTACGTAGGTGCATGGATTTTATATTTGGTCTGTCAGGGAGAGGTGAGGTTTGCTTCTGTTTTTAGTTCCTTTGGTATAGCAGGTAGAGAAGCTGCAAAGAGAAGAGTTTTAGCCAACTAAACTTGTGTTGAGCTAGAAATTCTCTCGAAAACTGCTTTATATAGAAAACTTGCTTTTGAAACTGTACCTCAGCCAAATTACTTTCTGTGGAAACCTTTTGACTTATCAAATAAGGAGAAAAATTAAAGAAAGTGCAGTATTTTCCACAAAAGTCAAAAATTTTAAAGTATTATGAAGGTGAACATGAGTTTATTACCTGTCAGTTTATTACCTGTAGTGGAGCACCTTGAGGAAGGCTGGGGTGAGAGTGAGTGGCTCAGGGAGCAGAGTGCAGTAGTGCAATACATGAGACAAGGAAATGATTTAATATATGCATATGTCATATATATATATATATATATATAAAAGATGTAGTTGAATTACTTGAAATACTATGATAAAGAGAAAAGAGGCTGTAAAGGCCAGAGTCATAGAATAATTAAGGCTGGAAAAGACCAAGAACTTGCAATAGAAAAAGTTGATGAAAGAGTAGTTAGGGGAGGAGAAAAGTAAAAGGTAAAAAGCTGGCCTTTTTTGTCCTATTTTGCAAACTTCATTGTGCTAGGTAGATGTTCTAATCACCAAACTGTCAGCTGCTTGTGCAAACTTGCAGGCTGTGACCCCAGCCCAGCTGAAGGGAACAGAAGAGCTCCTGTTGACTGGGGCAGGGCCAGACTCCGCTCCAAAGCTGTGTTTTTAGTCACAGCAAATCCCAGGGGCTCCAACTGCTTCGGGCTTGGATCTGGCTCCCTCCTGGCTTTGGAGAGGCAGGGTGGTGCACGGTGTCTGGCTGTGCTGGCGGGGCGAGCGGGAGAAGGGAAGAGGTGGCACGGCTCTGTACCTGTGAGATTTGGAGGCACGGAAAGCACTGTATGTCACGGTCGTTTAGGCTGCTGTGCACTTAGCACTGGAAGTTTTATAGAAAGGCAAAATATACAATTCAATTACAACTGCTGCAGTGCAATCCAAGTTGATCTAGTTTCTCCCACATGAGCTGACCACAATTTTAAGCTTGGCATAGCCTGAAAGCTTGAGGAATGTATTTCCAGTAATTGCCAGGCCACTTCATTGTTTCTGTGTATACATAAACACTAGGCTGTGATCATAGTGGTCATGCTTGAGCTGCTATCTGAAATTCACTTGTGCTATAGGGATTGACTAATCTGGTTCATACTGACAGCAGTTTCCATTTACTGTATTAGCTCTCTTTGACTGCTAGCGCCGCGCGACTCCAGCTAGACTCGGAAAACAAAAACTGTTAAGAACTACTAGGCACACGAGTCACGCAGCAGAAAACCCATGTGTCATCACAGGGTCCGTGACTTGTCAGCTCAGGAAATCAGGCTAGGTTGCAGAAGATCCATTTATAAGGTGCCAAGACTACCAAGCACCTAGTGAGGAACAACAGGCAGTCATTTAGTTTTAAAATATATGACAGAGGAATAGCAAAGAGTTGGTCTTCTGCAGCCTCAAGACATGCTCTTACTTGGCTTACATAAGCTTCTCCCCTGCTTTCTCTTTCTCTGAGTACTGTGTGTAAGAATATTAATCCCTAAAATCTGCATCCTTTTGTTCCCAGCCAAAGTCCCCTGTGAAGTTGTAGGTTAGGGATTTTTTCCTGTTTCAGCTTCAATCTATGCAGCTCTTACAACATCTTTAGTGCTGGGCAAAATAAAGCTCCCAGTTAAAATTGGGTGCACTTCTTTATTCTTTCCTAGCAAATCTATTTCTTTTAAGTTTTTGTCAGGATATTGATTGCTGGTAATTTAATGTGTCTCAACCGTGAAAAGCTGTTATGACAGTTTCACATGCTATTGCAGTCTTTTATTTCCCCATTCACAGACAAAAATGGAAGATTTTCCTCACTGGACTATAATACATAATTCATCTAACATTACTCCACTCAGTAGCCAGCTGCTGCAAATTTCAGCAGTTGTACCATTATTTTAAAAGAGCCCAGTCTTTAATTATTTGACCTGTTCTTTGTTACACTTCCCTAAAACAATTAGCCAAATTAAATGAATCTTTAGGTAGCAGAATCAAAATTTATGAAAGGATGCGACTAATTACTTTGAAATTCTGCACGTATAATTTAGCTTGCACTTAGGGGAGAAGTGGAAAAATGCTTGGCATCTTCAGCATCCCTGCCAGTAGCATCACAGGAGCTGAGGTGTCTGATAATGCAGATGGAAATAAAGTGACCCTATTTCTACCTTTCTGCACACCCCTGGTGCCAGTTTAGTCCCTGACAACCCTCACTTTGCTAAGAAAAGCAAAACTTATCAGCCCTCTACCTTCTGCTGCTGCTTCTCCATTTTGGGTTGAGCTCTCCCTGCTGGGGAAAGTGGTTTTTCCAAGGTCTCCACACTGCTGTGTAGAGTGAAATGGAGACCACTGTAGCACTCACTGCTTTTCCCTGGCTCCCATCACAAAACTACAGGCTCTTTATGCTGCCAGCCAGTGTGACTCAAGAAGTAGAAATACCTGATGTGGAGATTAAAGCTGAAGTGCTCTACATAAGTACGTGAAGGAAGTTATACAAGGAAAATAAGATCATATTTGTATTTGCTTTTCCTTGAGGAGTCTGTGCTGCATTATGTACACTTTTGAAATAGTGTGCCTGTCCTCAGAAATGCTAAAATAAAGAGTTACTCATACACCTTTTGCTCAGTGCTGGCAGGGGGAATTTTGCCCATTTTTTTAGCAGCGTCCCCAGCCTGCCTCCCAGACAGTCCTGGCTTCCCACCCTCCCCAGCATTGACTTGTCTCTCCTGGTACCTGGCCAGCAGTGGCTCAAGGCTTTGCCCCTGTCAGTGCTTGACTGTTGTACTGCTTTTAATGGACAAGTTACCAGTTTATTGATATGAAAAGTTTCCAAATTATTTGTAGCTCTGGTTTATTAGTGGCAAACTTAATTTGCCTTTTCTGTGGGTCAGGGGAACGGGGTACAGTGATGTAGCAGTAGATAACTCTTTTCTGTCTCCAAAATAGGCGTTTGTGAGGTAGTCTCTGATGCAGAGTTCGCTTCACACCGTGAGATTATCCACTTTGCTTTCCTTCAGCTGGATTTCAGCTCAAGTACTGTGGGGAAAAGTAATAGATTAAGATGTGTCACCCAAAGCAAAGAGTGATTTATTCTCTAGTTAGTTGATATTGATGTGAAATTATCAAGTCCATTGTCAGTGAAAGCCAAAAGCTGGCACGATTTTAGTCCAGCTAAATTCAAATATATGGTTCCACAGAAACATGACAAAGTACTGCTGTGATAGTTACAGACATACAGAATAAACGAGAATTTATGGGTGTGGGGCTTTTTTTCAATGGCAAACAAGGGCCAGTTTGAAAGAAAGAGGAGGAGGGAAGAGTTCAAAAAATAAAGAAGTGATCCAACATTCCATATGCACAGAAAACAATTTCCATGCTTCTTATCAAAAATGTGTTAAATCAGCTAACATTGATATAACTTCAAGCAATTAGGAGCATGCTAATAATGATATGAGTCTTCAGCTGTAAATAATTACGCTGCCTCAAGGCTATGCTTTAATTTTTGGCTTGCTGTATCTATAAACAATAATCAAACTGCAAAGCTAGTTGTGTTGTTTTTGTTCACAATTTGTGAAATGATTTCTGTACCCTACAGTGATGCTGATGGCTATTTTGACCTTCAGGAACTCCGGCCTGTGAGGCTAAGAGCTAATGTGTACTTCCATCGATCTGAGTTACAGGCACACAGCAGGTTCCTGTGCCTGTTCTTCACAAGTACAAAAGCTGCTATCGTCAATCAGTGTGTGTTGTGAAAAGGGGGCTTGCTGCTGAGACTCAATAAATAGGGACATTAGGAGGAAATGTTATAATTGCTGCTACCCACATCTTGTTAATGAGTAATGTACAGTTAGACTCCATGCAATTGCAGCTAAACTGTTTATACAATTTATTCTTATGTTGCAACTAACATTTAACATAATGAAGTATCATAATTGCAGCCATTAAAGTCAAGATTAAGATTTGTTTAATTAGAATTAAGAAAATGTAGAATAGACTTTGAAAATGTAGGGTTTACTCAGTAGAATGTGCAGCATGTAGGGAAATTCAGAGAATGGGTGTTAAAGAGCTTTGTTTGTAGAAAAACCGTGCTGATGGGTCACAATTCTCCTGTCACTTACCCCACTTTTGGAGCAGCTCTGTTGAAAAATAAGCAACACAATGATGCAGGTGTAAAAATGAAAATACAGACTGGCTTGACTTCTGACTATGATCTTAAATCCTCTGATCAAATGTAAAATGATATTTTTTAGAGGACAATGTGTATTTCTACTATTAAAAGGCTTCCTATTTCTGTGTTAAATCACACCATCCAAATGCAGACCCTCTGTTTTCTCCCTGATGGGAATCTGGAATAACTTTGCATTAATAGGGAATTAGGAAGGGAATGACTCCTTAGACATGATACAGAATGGTCATGTGGATATAGTATTTCAGGAATAAAGTAAGTAATTGCTCTCAACTCTCTTAAAACACTACAAATAGTCAGATTCAAGCAAGCCCTAGCATTGCAAAAACTGAGACTAGACCCATAAAGTAGCAACTGTGCAAGATATTTGAAAATTATAATCATCTTTTGTGAGTGTAGAAACATTCATTGATGGCAGAATCTTAGGGCTTACAAATAGAATAAAATCCCACGTCTGATTTCTGATGGAGCAGAATAGACAATACACTGGAAAAGCCATGTTTTTGCCACAGCTTGGTTAGCTGTGAAGGGCCATTGGGTGGGATGGCTCTCCCAGGGCTGTTACATCCACAGGAAACACCAATACCACCATTAATAACCCCATTTCCATGTAGAGAAAAGTTTTCCCATATGCAAATAATGTTATGGTTTTAGTTTGACTGAGAAGTGAATATTGATAGAAGAACCTGTGTTTGGAAAAAAAAAAGATGCAAAATTTGTTTTACTTTCACATTGTGATTTGGATTTTTTTCTTTTTCTTCTAAAGGCAAAGGGGCACGGTGTGACTAGATTTGGCGTGGACTGGTTACCTTGGTGTTGTAAGGGTTGCCTGTTTTGTTTTGGATGCTGTGAATTCTCTTGTGAACAGAGTGCTTTACAGATGATAACTTGCCAATATAGGATGCTCAGGAAAAACATAGGTATTTTTATTCTTTTCATGATTTCTAGAACATTTAAAGAAAATATGTTACATTCGGGTTGCATTTTCAGCTTATTGAGTAAATGTGTTACTGTAAAGGCTTTGATAGTGGCATATTAAGAAACTCATTGATCATAAATGCTGTAGTCAAATGTGATAATTTATGCAGAGAATAATTATAGATGACAAACAGAAACAAAGGCCGGTTAGGACGATTACTGCTGTAGTGTCAAATCAAATGAAGTTTTTATCATTCTCGCTTTCTCTAAAATAAATCACAACATAAACCTGTTGGTCAGCATTTTGAAAAAAATAAACTGAACAACTCTGAATATTTTTATGATGCTGAAGATTACTGACAAAGTTGGTGCTGGTTATCTGAGATTCAGAAGCCCATTGATTCCCTTTAGAAGGATCTTTATAAATATGGAATAAAATTGACATCGATTTCCTTTTCTTGGGGGGAACACTTGTGTTGTAAGATAAGATATATTCAGGTGGATTTGATTAAACTTGCAAGACGCAATGAGCTGTGCAGTTCTTATGTGTAAGTTTTTTGGCTTTCTTTGAAAATATACAAATTAGGAGCTCTTTGGCAGCATTGTTAAAGGCTGTTTTTTAAAAGGAAGATGAAACATTGCTACCTGAAACATGGTAATCTTGTTTTTATATATCAGGCATGCACAAGTAACATGGACTCTCCTAGAGTCATCACTTGTCTGAACGATTTTGTTTTGAAAGCTAAGGACCATTTATGGTTCCCTTGTCTGAATGTTTGGAGTTGTACTGAAATATTCCATTTACTAAATATTTCCATAGTTTTTTAAAGACCCTTTTCACCTCACAACTTATTTTCAATTATCCTTCCTGTCTTGAAGGCCCAATTCCTGAACTGGCTTGGAAAATCCCCCACCTTTTCTTCATTGTCTGTTAGTTAACTTGACCTTCCCTTTCTACTCCAAATCATGTCTCAAGGTACCAGAGGTCCTGTTCTCTCCTAACCTCCTCAAAACTTGTGCCAGTAGGAAGCCTAAAGCTTAGGCTTACCTGGAAGGGGACTGGAAAGAGCTGTCTGAGTTATCCAGTGAGGTCTTGGTGAGCACAGCTCATGACTAATCCAGAGAAAAATGCCTTCTCTGATTGCCTGTAAGTATGGAGCTCTGAGATGCTGTGCTATAAAGCTATAAATAAAACCTCTTGAAAGCTATAAAGGCTGGTAATGTAGGTCTTCTTATCAGTGTCCTAGGTCCCTGCAACTGCAGGAGATTTTCAAAGGTGGGTTACCGTGGTAGTTATGGGCAGGGACAAAAACTACTCCCCAAGTCATTGCTAAATAGACCTAAGGGAATTTCTTGCCTGACTCTAAACTTGAGGAACTAAGGCTAGTCCTGTGTGAGAACAACATACCAGGCAGAGTTTTAATTGCACTAGGATGGACAGTCCACCATGTCTCCACCCATGAAATCTCTTTACTTCTTCCTCCTTAAAAATCAAGCTGGGCATGAAATAGAGTACAGAAATAAAAACTGCCTTTGCCCTCTCATTTGCTTATAGCTGGTAACTGGTAATTTTACTCTAGAGTGCTCCTGTTCCCTTATTTAAACAAAAATAAAAGTATATTGTTCTGGAGCTTCAGGCAGATATTGTAGAGGTGAAGTAGACACATTAAGTGGCACTTTGCATAAATCAGAATGTTTTCAGCATCTTCCTTTCTGCCCTTTGGAGAAGACCCTTTCCTGAGTATCACGGATTCACTGTGTTTTACTTAGCTGAGGCCTTACTGGGAATTACTTTACTTCCTAGTCCCGCTGGGTGTGTTCTTATGGGGTTAAAAATACAAGAACAATAAGCCTGATGCAAATTGTGTCTCCGTTAAAGCTATTGTGCCAGAGTAGGTAGCACAAAGGGTTTCTAGTTGAGTGCTACCCCACTGAGCTGGGTTGTTGCAGCTTTCTTTGTCCGTGGCGCCTGGGACGCCGGTGTCCTCAGCTGACTCCAGCTGAAATAGGCAAAACAGCTCTTGGCAAATCTTCATGTCCCAGTGCAGGGCTGTGCCCGCAGCCAGAAGGGGATGCTCAAAAATGAACTAACCCACCCTGCCCCTTCCTCAGCCAGACCTCTGTTGGCACCCCATGAAATTAGGATGTGTGACCCCTGTCACACCCTGTGAAATTATTCCTGTCTTTTATATCTCATGAAAAAGGCAGCTTCTCTTTTGCTGAACTTGGCCATCTGGTAAAAGAAAATAATAGCACAAAATATATTTGTCCTCTTGCAGCAGGAAGGGAAAACTAAACTGTTATAGAATGTCTCTTTAGCCAGGAGTTCAATGATAATGACTGCAGAGAAGCAATTTTAGTACTTCCCAATGATTACAGGTTTATAGTTTCATAATTATTTAATGCTCGTTAGATATATCTATTTAAGCACACTTCTTCTGATGCAAGACCTCTTGCTAAGCTAATTTGGAGTGACTCCCTGCCAAATCAATATCAGTCTTGTGGCAAATATTATTAAATATTTGTTTGATACCTATTTACAAGTAGGAAAATAATTTTGCTGCCAAGGGATTGTAAATGTGTGAAAAAACACTCTGACAGCTTACTTCACTCACTGTCTACAAGCCGGCGTCTGCATGCCAAAGTTGGAAGACTAAGATGAAGAACATAATTAAGGAAACATATGAAGGCTAGCACAGGGTTTGAGATTAATTAGCTGCGCGTCAATAATCTCATCAATATCCGATTAACAAATGACACATTGCCCAATGAAACATATTGATTCATTCACACTCCACACTGTTAATAAATTGAAGCTGCTTTGCTAAATGAGAAAGCTGACAAAATAATAGCTTCCTAATACTTCTCCAGTATTGTGATAAAAATGTAAAATTAGCCCAAAGTATACTTAATTTAGCAGCACTGTCACTACACTTATGAAGCTTGTTAGCACAATAGTGGGGAAGTTTTTTTATCACCCAGTTGTTAGAATGGATGCATTAATACGTGGATGCATGCAAAAGTAAAGGAAAATGTTAACTTTTTGTTAATGGAAACGTTATATCTGTTTGTTCAGAATAGAATTCTTAGATAATGTGTTTTGGCAGAGGTGACATAAACCTTCTGTATAATCTTGTGACTGGAGTTTTAATGGGCACTTTTTGTTAAATACAGAGTATTAATTTCTAAGCCTAGTGTTCAAAAATGTCACTGACATTTTTTCTTTCATTCATTTAAGTAGAAGTGGTATCAATATTCTGCTTTGTGAAGACAAGATAAAAAAATTATTATTGATGAGGAAAATTCCAAAATCTTGAAGAAGGCAGATATAAAAGAGCTCTCTTTTCCTTCCTTTGCATTGGTACATCCAGTGTGCTCCTACAAAAGAAGCTCTATATAAAAATGTGAAAAATGTCCGCAGATAAAATTTGCTATTTACTTGTCTTATTAAACCATAAAAAGTATTCAAAACTACAGAAAAATTCAGGAATATAAAACATTGATAATATGTTTTTACTATGTGACTAATTCTTCCTCACTGGTTTAAGGTATTTGAAAGAATACTGTAATGAGACTACAGTAGCAGCTTGTATCGTTACAATTATTGTATTATTGGATGTGTTATGCTTCAAAAGAGCATTTGTTAGAGGGGTGAAAGAAGAACTGCTACAGCTATCAGGGTCTGGACATGGTTTTGTTCTGCACAGCAACAGGAAAAAAATCCTTCTCGTGGTTTTGTGGAAGGGGATATTCTTGTTCATGAGCTGCTTGGTAAGATCAGTGGGGCTTCTTTATTTCTGGTGTGGGTTTTTTTTTGTTGTTTGTTTTTTTGTTTTTTTGTAGATTTTGTTTTGTTTTGTTTTGCTTTTTTTCTTTAAATGCAGAATTCTTCCAGGTGAGGAAAGCCTACCAGTTGACCTTCTCCCCCTCCCTCCTTTGGCCACCCACAATTTTGCCTTTGGTGTGAGCCTGAGTTGCTACAACAAAAAACTGTGTCCCAGCTAATTCTAGCTGTGCTGGTGTTTGCAGGATCTCACCAGCACTCCTTGCTGTCATCTGCCAAGCCCCATGATGCTTCCCCCTTGCTGGTGGGTGCCCCCTCCCACTGGCAGGGGGAAGCAGTGGGCACGTGGAAGCAGTGACTGGTCGATGCCAAGGGCACCCAAGGTGCCCAGGGGCAGCAGGGCACAAAGCAAAAGGTTGCTTTAAACTTTCAAGTTATCTGCACCACTTTCTAGGAAATTTGGAAGGTTTGAAATCCAGAGGCCCAACAATTTGCTTTATTTTTAATAATTATGCTGCTTCTTTTAGGGCTTTTTTGAGTTATGCATTCAGAAAACCTTAACTGTTAGACCTCACAAAAAATTTTATTACTGTGATTAGAAGTTAATCATGAAAAAGGCTCATTTCAGTACTGGCCTGTTGTTGAGGATTGTTCCCCCACAGTGTGAAGTGTTATTTTCAACAGGATTTTCAACGAACTGGCTGATGTCTGGTCCATCTGTAGCTTAAGTAACTGTCATTAACTTTTTAGGGCTCCATGATATGCTGAATAGCTTGGAACAACTAATGATTTTATTACCAGTCTTAATATTTGGAGTTCCCTGTGGAGTCATGTATGGTTCTTGATGAAACCATTATTTACAGGATTAAAATCTCTTGGAAAATTCCATTCCTTTTGACTACACCGAGATTAACACATCCTTGCAGTCCAGCTTGGGATAAAAAAGGCCTTTATGTGAGGTGTAATACTTAATTCATTTAAAGAAACCAGAATTATGTCTAAAATGTCAGCAATCAGAAATACAGTTTACCAACTTCTTATCCAGATCAATTAAGGGTAGTCTGCTACTGCAAACTGTTATTATTTGATTTGATTCTATGTTATCTTACAAGGAACAGTCCTTGTAATGAGTAATTATTTGAACATAGAAGTATGTGGGTACTCCTGCGAAATCAGTGGCATTGGTCCTAGCATTTATAATTATAAGTCATGAAGGATTCCCTTGTAGCCAGTCTCGTGAGAGTGTTAGGTGGTACTATTTAAGGGGTTTATCTGAAACGCATACATGAATAGAAGTTTGCTAACAGGAAGAAAAAAAGAAAAAGGAATATCTTATTTGGTCTCTGGCTATGTTTACAGCCTGTGGCAGTCACTGGGGGTAAGAATTTAATTTCATGAAAATTCAGTTTCATATTAGGAGATTTTTGTCTCCAGTTGGTCTGATACTAGCTAAACTTACATCATGTTTCTCATACACCCACTCTTATAACTTAACCTGAAAATACCCTATTTTCACAGGTACACTTAATTTTCTGGAGCACTCACATATTAAAAATTAGTGAGCTGAGGTTTGTTTTGGCACCTTCAGGCTGAAGGAGCATTTGGAGAAGTTTCTGGTGTTGTGCAACTCTTTGGCATGTGATGTGTTAATCTATGTGATTCTCTCACCTCACTTAAGAGAAGTCAGTGGTGACCAACTGCAGCTTCTATTGAAAGCAATAAAAAGTTTCAGATCCTTCTGCTGTGATCTGAATGCTGTGGTCTGTGGATGCTTTGCATGCTTTGTCCTCATATAAATCACGTTAATGTCTCTCTCCATCATGTAGATGAGGATTACCCAGGAACAGTAACTTCTCTGAGGGGCACATGTCCACCAGCTATCAGGAATGGACTCCGGAGCAGTTCAGTCAATAGCGTAGCTCCTGACAATAGTGGCAATATTTCAAAAGCAGTTAATAAGGGTGAGGATACATGTCTGCCTCCAGGGAATGATCCTCAGAAACCAGCAGGAGGAAAACCTAATTGGAAATGTCAAAAAAGGAGGGAAAAAAATTAAAAATAAAAAAATCCATTGCTATTAGACCTACAGCATGCTAAGACCTGAAAGAAAACTAAGTGAAGCTTGTGAACTTCAGCTAGTGACTGGAGCGTTCTGTCATTTAACTGACAGCCTCTCAATGAAGTTTTGTCTTGTTACCAAAATGGGGATCTAGTGGATGTTTTTTTTGTGAAATTCCTCTTTCTTTTTTTACCTGCTCTAGTTACAGTGCATTTGACTATCTTTATGGTCTTTCTTGAACACAGCCAAGGTTCTAGAAATCATCTGAAATTTCATGATTTAGATAGCCAGCTTGGAGAAGTGTGCTCTCTCCCCTCCTTTGATCTGAACTTGTATGGACCATCCATCTCCTCCTACTCATTGCATCTTCGCTTTGAAAAGGACTAAAGTGAACATCCAAGAAAATCAAATTAGCCGCACAATCAGCACTGCTCCTTGGTTTCTCATCATGCAAAAGTGCTAATAGCAACTGGCATCTCCAAAATTTTTCCTCAATGTGTTTTTCCAATCTCAGGGACCCCGTGAGCAAGTGGTAATATGTGTGTGTTCAAAGGCTTTGCTGGGCTTCTCTTCCACTAAGGATTATGCCTGTTTTTAAGCCTGTATAAACTTGTGTTATCCACAGTATCTCATGCCATGTGCAGGAAGTACTCCTCTTTATTTCAGATCTACTACTTGATTATTTCATTGGGTGACCAGTAGTTCTTGCATTGCAAAAACAGTGAGAAATGCTGTTTTATTCCAAACCTCCTGCTGTTTTATAGAACTGGCCGATGCCCTCTCAGATCTGTTTTGCAGTCAAAGAATTCCAGACTAATTGTTTCTTAGATGGAAACTATTCAATATCTTTGATCTTCTTTCTTTCCTTCTTATGTGCCTTTTCTAGTTTTGTTGTACCTGTGTCTGTGCTCATGCTTTCTATTCCAGCTGTGCATCAAAGGTTGATTTGACGTTGCAGAATGAGATGGTGTCTGCTCTCTCTGTAGTAATTGGCAATAAGTTATCAGACTGCCTAACCACAACCTCTGCTGTACAGTCTGTGGCACAGTGTTTCACCTGGGCTGCATCCAGACTTTAGTTCTGTAATTCATATAGACAAAAATAATTTGTATTTCTGCTACATTTATAACTGTAGTTTGGTGTTTTCTATGATCTTACTCTTTCACTTGGGTCTGTTGTTTTTTCTTGGCATTGGAATGTCCTGGTGTATTCTGTTTTATGCTTTGAAACCTTAGCTCATTAGTTCAGACCATAAGTTTGGCAGTAATCAGTAGTGTGGACAAAAGACTAATAAAAAAATAAGTCCTAAGGTGCTGTTTCTTTGGCAAAAGATTTTTATAAAAGTGAGATAACAGATTAATTTTTTTGTCCTTTTTTTGCTGTTGTAGGGGACATCAGGATGCTGGATGTGTGACACTTTTAATTCCTTCTTTTGAGTGCCTTTTTCAGGCATTTCCAGAATTCTGGGCACAGACAACACCCTGGCTCCTTAGTTAATAGCCACAGCTTCATCTGTGCTGTCTGCACAGGTAATGGCTTCCTTTGGGGGTGTTAAAGCCCCAGCTTTTAGGCTTCAGGCCTTGGTTTCACTGATCCCAGCTGTCCAGAGCTCATCCTCACAGCCTGCCTCTCATCTTAAACACCTGTTAGTTCTCAAGTCAGTGTGGAGGAGAAGATCCCTTGTATGCCACATTCCAACCTGGATGACTGATGGGAGGGGGATGTGTGATGATGCTGTATCCCAACAGTTTTCTCTAGGGATAGGTTTTTTTTATTATACCTCTCAGCTCCCTGTGCTGCGTGACCAGCTGTAGGGATACCCTTTGCCTCCCATCATGGAGTAGCATGAAGGCGGTGGTGTGTTGTGTGGGGCTCAAAGTTGAGGAAGAAAGGCTGAATATGTTGCGATGGTACCAGCAAATCCTGTGCCTTGTTTAGTGAGGGGGTGGGGTTCCTTTTCTTTTAATTTTTTGGCAGGTGGAGACCAGGCTGAAGTAATCATAGAGTGATAGAATGCCTGGGATTTGAAGGGACCTTAAATGTCATCTGGTTTCAGCCCCCTGTGATGGACAGGGACACTTTCCACTAGACCAGGTGATTGAAAGCCTCATCCAACCTGGCCTTGAACACTTGCAGGTGTAGGGCATCCACAGCTGCTCTGGGCAACCTGCTCCAGTGTCTCACCACGCTCAGTAAAGAATTTATTCCTAATATCTAACCTAAATATAGTTTTTCAGGGCATGAAAAGTGACTGATGTTAAAAGCCATTGTTTTGTTCACTGATGCTGGGCAGTAAGAGATGGGGATGGATGAGCCAGTTCTGTGTACAGAGCTCCAGGTGCTGAGGGGTCTTTGCTGCACATCAGGTATTGTGCTTGTCTGTCTCTGCTCTCTGTCTTCAATACAGGGTCTGCAAACTTTCCATATGCCATTATACTCTGCTTCTTTTATCTCACTTATAAATGTTTTGGGAAATGAATGTGTCTTTGAGAGTTTTGTGCACAAAAGTTCCTGACATAGGCACTAATATATGTGGTGTCTCTGGGCAAACTTGTTAGATACATATGTAGTATCACTCAAATTGACCTAAATCTCATAGGGTAAGCATCAGAAATTCAGGGTTTCCTTCATGTGAACTCTGGCTTTTGTGCTATACAGCCTTTCATTGGTTGGTGGTAACTCACTGAAATGGTAATTCTTAGAATTAGACACTCAAAACAAAAGGCTCTTTTTAAAATAACCAAATCCAGCAATCACAAAGAATGTAGCTTTTGAAATAATGTCTTATTTCCTTGAATCACATTTTCCTGCTAGTCCTCAGCCCTTTATTGATGACAGATAGAAAAGGCTGTTGCTTGTGTTAGTTGTAAACTTCCCTTTGTCAGAGCCCTTTCCACCATCTGTCATTGCATAACTGTATGTTCCCAGGTTTGTAGCTCTAATGTGTTTTTGCTGTTTTGTGTACAGTACGTTACAAGTTATAAAAGCTTGAGTAAATAATTCATGTAAAAACCTTTGTAAATATTGTCAAACTGTGGAATAAATGATTTGCTAAGAGGTCTCTTGGCTCAGCCTAGCAGCTTTATTACTGTAACTTGTTTTGTAAACAACCTCCTCCCCCCACCCTGTATTTTTTCCATCAAGTGTCTTTGTGTAAATTCTATTGCTAAGCGCTACTTAGATGCATTTCAATCACCATAAATAATGCAATGTCAGTGCTTTAACCACCTGGAGGCTCCATTCAGAAGCCATCCAAAGGTGTAGCTTGTGTGAGACCCTTAAGGGGACAAATTTTCAATGAGTGTAGAACAGCGTACTCAGCGTACTTCCCACTGTTTTCATAGCTGATTGCATTTGCTGGAGATGGCTCCATCTCATCTGGAAGGTGGTTTCCTGGTAGACCTCAGGTTTCCAGAGAGCTGGAACCTGTGCTTCATTTCACATCCTGTGAATGTTCTGCAAATTGTGTTGTGCAAAATAGATCAGAACCTAGGGTTATGAGAGGTAGTCCTGAAAAACATCAGAGTTTTTTTCTGGCTTTTTAATAAAGTGTTGTCTGAATGGTCAGAGGGAGTGTAATCAGAAACATTTGTTGTAAATGAATAATATGACTTTGCTTTGATGTATTCATGAGCCCCCTGATAGCCTTCTGAAAACACAACTGAAAATGAAATGTTTCTTCAATAATACTGGAATGGGAAAATGTGTTACATCTGAGTCCTTATGGGCAGGCGTAATTGCGTAGCTACATGCGCTTGTTCTGAATTTGTCCTGTGAAATACAAGCACTCTTGACAGATGTCAAACCCTTGGTGAACAACTGCAGGGAGCATGATACTGGGAGCTGTGGATAATCCATGCCATCATATAGACTCAGAATTTGAGCTTAGGCTTGGGCCACTACATGTCTGAATATCCGTATTGGCCACATGCTCTTTTTCCTGCTGACGCCTGGAGCAGTGTTCAGTCATATTTTCCCAATAGGAAGAGACAGGCATTTCTAGAGAGAGCACATTGCAGTGGACTTGTGTCACTGCAGGTAGGACAAACACAGGCTGCCGTGGTTGCCCTGGCTCTGCAGACTCAAATGGAGGAGAGCACAGCTGTTGGATGAGATGGGTGTGGCCAACTCATCTGCTCAAGGGAGACATGAGCTGCAATTGTCCTGCCCAGGCACGTGGTGCAACATTTGCAGAGTAAGGTTTGCAAGCATAAGGATGATGGGCAGCTGGAGGACGTGGTAATAGTTTTAAAGTGATCCCAGGAACCTAGTGGAGTCTCCAGATTTTGATGACTGCCTT
>WAAG01065964.1:20250-36110 GCA_013390105.1 Tichodroma muraria | reverse complement strand
AAAATAGAATGATTCAGAAATTGCTTCCTTTTTCTGCAGATTTTTCCTTTTTTCACACTTTATGTTGTCTCTTTTGTAGCATCATAGAATCACAGCTCACCCATCCACCTACCACCAAGATGTATCAAATTTAAGATAAAGAGCCCTTTATCAAATTGTCTCTGCCAAATAACTTCCGATGATGCCCAGGCTGCTTTCTTTAACTGTAAATACATTGGAAAGAAATACTGACAATAATGGTATAAATATAGGGGAAAAAAAAGGCAGAGGCTCCAAAAGCTGTGTCTATAAATGTTTATTTCTAGCAGGTATGTGTGGCAGTCTTTCAATCCCATTCATTTAAGAGATCCCAGCTGAGCTGCTGACTGCAGCATGAGCTTAACTGCCAGCAAGCC
Organism: Tichodroma muraria; assembly: GCA_013390105.1. Taxonomy (NCBI): domain Eukaryota; kingdom Metazoa; phylum Chordata; class Aves; order Passeriformes; family Sittidae; genus Tichodroma; species Tichodroma muraria. Next base: position 35,715 of record WAAG01065964.1, on the reverse strand, counting down.
TCTGGACACCTGTGTGGGGAGACATAAATTCAGTGTCTGCACCCTGAACAATATTCAAGCCCAAAGACAGATGAGATTAATCGAGCACTACAAATCAGGGCATTTTTTTCACTTCTGTGACCTCATTAGGTAATAAAGTAAGGTTGAAGAGTATTTCTTCCACCTTTTCCTCAGCTTATGAAACATTTTCTATCTCAAAACTCACAGAATGGTCTGTATCTGGAGCAGTATGGAAAACGCATTTGTACCTTAAATCTCAGAAGAATGTAAGTCTTCCTTACACGCTGAAAGCAAGTAGACTGTGTTTATTCCGAGTCCCTGCTCCCAGTCTTTCAGGCAAAGAAGGGCAGGAGGTAGCGCCACAGACTCCAACAGACACATTGCTATGTATGAATACTTGGACATGATGCCAATGTTGTCTGTAGCAGTGGTCTTATTAAAAACCATTGCAAAGCTGTGTCTTCTCACTTCTGCCTCTGAGTGTCAGGTGTGTTGTTTCCACCAGTTCTCAGTTCCAACCTGGAATTTATCCTCACTGAAAACTGGTGTCTAAGACAAATGGACAGATCCTTGCCTGCAGAAAGAGAGATGTCTTTCTCTCACCTTTGGCAACAGTGGGGGTCTAGATCCTAGACTGAGCTAGATATCTCAGTTCTAGGTAAGTGAGCTGGGCCCCACAGTATCTCCAGTTGTGAGCACTGAGAGGAATCAGCGTGGGACTCAAGCTGGGGAGAAGCCCAGCTCTGCTGTTGCTGCAAATGATTGCCCCTAGAAATGCGTTTGCCTTGTGATTTCTTATATCATTAAGATCAAATCCTGCCCAGTTGTGCTATCAATAGCACATGGCAAAGCAAGGCATAAATAACCCTTCAGATGGATTTCAATGCCTTGCACAAATTCCTTACACTCAATATAATGTCAAGAAGAATTTGTCCATTAGTGCACACAGAGACAATTGCATGTTTGTATTTATAGAATTGCAGGACTGCTGAAGCTACCCGGTTGGATTGTATCGTAAATATATAAGTCAATGTCTTCTAAAGAAATTCCAAACTTTACACTTGAGAATAACTGTGTTTTGAGTATTGAAGTTCTACATTTGATGTTGCCTGCCAAACAAATTTGCACTCTTAATTAAGGCAGCCTAAAGATTGAGTAATACTAAAAAATAATACTAGCACAAAGAAAATTTACTTTAAAAGAAGTTGACAAATCAGTAGAGAAGGCAAAGATTAATCCTGATGCAAAGAAACAAAATATGCAGTAACTTTAAAGCAGCAGAAAAATAAAGAAGGGAAGACATATCAAAAGATAAAAGTAATTACTTCAGAAAAGCAAGATTCATTACTGTACCAAAGCCCACCACTGCCCAATATTCTAATCAAAAAGTATTTCTTAACTTTTACAGTTTTTAACATTGACAAATATAGGAATTTTTTTCAGAGATGAAATGGGGATAAAAATTTGTAAATCAGTAATGCTGCAATAATTGCCCTTAACAATTTGTCCCTAATCCTAGATGTAAAAGCAAATTGTAGTGTCTCTCAAGTCATATTTTGCTTCACAATACTACAAATACTGCATCACTATGTGATGAAGAATAACATTAAAATAGGAAAAACCTGTGAAACGTCTAATCAAACGTTGAAATTATGAAGATGTAGTAAAAAATTGCATAGAAGTCCAAATTGAAAATTACTATATATAAGAATGAAAATATAATTTGAAAACTTCAGGTTTTCATCAGAAAAAAAGCTGCTTTGACCAACTGGAAATGCATAATTACCATTTGGATATTTCTTTTTTTTTAATTTGCTACTGTGGTTTCCAATTATTAAAATACATTACAGAAACAAATTTAGAGCAATGGTAAAGCATTTTTTTCTTTTGACATTTTACACTTAGCAACAGTAAAGGTAGTTTAAACTGCCTAGTCCTGTTTCTCCTCTCTGGCTGGGGCAGTGGCAATCATTCTTGGCGGAGGACAACTCTCTCTCTTTTGGCAGAGAAAGGGATTAGGGAAGGAAAGAGAGACAAATACAACCCTCCAGAGCTCTTTGCTCACAGATCTTTCCTTTTCTCCTTTTTATGGCCATTATGACTCAACGAAACACAGAAGTTCCCCAGCCTTAGGCTGACTGGAAATTCAAAATTCAAACAAATCAACAATAACATGGGTAAAATGGACAGGATCAGCTTACTCTTTATACTAATACAGGAACACAGACACATTTGCTAATTGAGCTCAACAGATTTTAACAAAAGGAGTAGTTCTTTCACCTGATATGTAACATGTAATTGTCATAGCTGAAAAGGTGACAAATAGAAACAAGTTCATGAAAAAAAACAAGTGACACCATCTATACACTATTAAGTTTTGAGATCTCTAAGATTCATATGCCTGTAAGAAAATCCTAAAGGTAGTTGCCAGTATCCCTACCTTGCTCTTTTATCTTTCCCCAAGGATTCACTGTTTGCTGCTGCTGGAGACGTGGTCCTGGGCAAAAATACCCAGTAGTGCACTGCTTACGCCCTTAAGTTAGTGGACTTGTCATCAGGACAGAGAATGAGAAGTTTTCTCATCATTATTAAAGGAAATAAGGAGGTTTTTTCCTGCTATGCAGTCCCTTCTCCCAGGACTACGCAACTCCAGTGCTGGAGCCTGCATCATCCCAATACCTCAGCTGGCTCTTGCAAAGTATCCTGAAGAAAGCAGACAGAAAATGTAGGAGACTGCCGGAGAGAGGAGAGTCATCAAGTTCTGGTGATTTTCTGATGAGATGAGGAAATCCATAAGCAATGTGGATGGATAAAGCAGGTACAGCTGGGACTGAAATGTGAGGGGAGAAGGAGGCAAATGTTGAGAACCTGACTGCTTACGCAGGGTGCTTGCAGCTGGTCACTGTGGAATAAGTGCATCAGTTTATGAGTGAAAGGCAGCTTGCCCAAATTTCTCCAGTACCCACAACAATGGAAACTGGATGTTACATGATGTAGAAACGCCGTGACCTTTTCTACCACTTTTTACACCACCAGGCACCTCTGAAGCAGTGTAAAATCTGCCACACAGTAAACTCACCTCCTGTCACACAGCGAGGGCCAGAAAGCCTCCAAATTCAGACTACTTTAGATCCAAAAGAGGGACCTACATCCTTTCTCATTTAGCTTTTTTTGACCAAGTACTCTTTAAAAGTACATATTCTTATATGGAGTTCCATTTATTTCAAGTGTCAGGAAATATGCTACAAGATAGCTTAGGCTGAAATTGCAGGACACAATTCTCACTTACAGATGAACTAATTATAACTGGGATTTTGTTCATTTTTAAAGGAATGACTCTAGTTCATCAATATGCATAGTTTCATTTTTAGTTGCACTCGCCCCTGTCAGTAGGAAAACATGTATAAACCAGAGGGTGGGGTCAGTGCTGAGATATCAAAATTATTGGGATAGCAACCCATATTACAAACAAGTATCAGCATTAAGGATCAGTCATTCTTTTTCTCTCTTCTTCTTTCATTCTTTTTAATGAAGAATTCTCCTGTATTTCCTCTTCCACAGCTTTACATCCTGAGTTGTGCTGAAGAAATTTGTTCTCATTTAACTGTGACAGAGTGAGTAGTAAACTTCACTAATGTCTGTTTGGTTTACATCAGCCTAAATGATAGCTCGTAGAAATGCTTTAGCTCAGCTAGGAAATATCCACAAAAATTAGGCTAGATTGAGTTAAATCAATAGAAATAGCTGCATTCAATCTAGTTTATATTGCTGATTCAGAATTGGTGGCACTAGGGGAAAGGAATTTTTTTTTTTTTCCCAAATAACAATTCTGAGTTACTGATTCTATGAGATCATAAAATGAATTCTGTACAAGTAGTTGGTTTTGGTAGACAGCAAAATATGCAGTCCATATCTTCAATATAAAAAAAATGAGTTTTTTCCTGGTGGTACTTCTAGCTGAAGCTTACCTCTTAGTCTAAAAACCTTGTGAGAGCTGAGCACAAGGTATTTTTACTTTCATATAATTTGACAAATAGGCCATATTATGTTAATTAATTTCAGAAGGTCACAAAAAACGTTAAAAATAAACCTGTTGGTACTGGAAAGGAATACAAAAAGATAGATTAAATCTTTGATATGAGGTTTTGTTCTCCAGTTAGCCAGAACACCTTAAGACCATACCAGTAAATATATTCTAGATGACATCATAAATGCTTTCAGGTTCATCTGTGTCTGTCTTTGTGTTGAGGCCTTTGCTTTTTTTTGAAGGGGCTACCCCAGCTTCCTTCACATTGGTGCAATTTTGGTGCGATCACAGCAGATTTATTCCGTAGGCACCAGCATGGAAACTCTGCTCAGGGGCTGCCAGTGGCACTTTCAGCCATCGGGGGACTCGAGGGCCCAGAGCCGTCAGTGATCAGCACCATGGACAGCTTCAAACCACACGCAATTGGCGACTTTTCCTCCAAGGAAAAGGACTGGAAAATCTAATCCCAAGGGAAGAGCCGGAATTACCAGCAGCGTACACGTGCAGAGCCATTGCCAGCTGCTTCATTCCCTTGACCCACTCACGCTGTGGGGAATCATTTGCTATGGAGGCACAGCCCCTGAAGGTTTCTCAGTAATTAGGACTCACGATCGGGGCGCCCTTGGTTCTGTGAATAGCACGGTTTTTGCTAGCAAACACACGGCCATCGGCTTTCTGAGGTCTGGCAGGCAGGTGGTAGGGCTGCCTCTGGAGATTTTGAGGATTTTCAGGAACAGGCTGTGTGTGCATCCCTGGGTGAACGTGAGATCGCTTCACTATCATCAGCCTGTTCATGTTCCTGCCCGGTACAGCACTCAGTGGTCTCACACACAGATCGAACTAGACATCAGATGGTGTTTGTCTTTTTCTTATTTTGTCATTTATTTTAAAGATGCACTGTTTCAATGAGGTCCTGAGGAGCAGAGAGACTGGGGAGATGAATGTTGCCTTTAGTGGACTGTAAACAAGAAATCATCCTGATTTCTCAGAAAGGTCAGGGACATGGATCTGTCACCTAATGCAAACAAAACTCCGATTCCTGTGCCTCATCAAAGGACCTTAGCAGGGCAGAAAGAAGCAGTGCATGGCTTATCTAGCAAATAATGTTGCTCACTGTGAATTCATACAATATTTTTTGTTTTGTATAAAAGTCTCAAAGTACCTTCATTTGATGTACCTAGTGGTTGACAGACTTTCAGTTTAGATGCAGCATTTTTATGTTTGAATTCAGCAAATTTCAATATTATGTGCTTGAGCATAGGGAAGGTCTTAAAATAGGGAGGAAAAGGTTCAAAACCCATCAGTAATTTTTAGTGATTCAGCTTTCAGAATTACAATACTTTTCAGTATGGTTTCATATATCTCAAAAAATTATTAAAGGTTAGAACTATTTTTCAGTAGACTGTATTAACATTTTAGTAAGGGCTGGTAAATACAGATGAAAAATTCACCTTTTATTTTCCTTGACTAAAAAGTCTAATTTTAAATCATCCAGGGATTTTTTTTAAGGCATTTAGTGGAAAGTGTTCAAATAGTTTATTTTCATGAAAGTTTCTTGGCAAAACCTAATATGATGATAAGGCTTTCAGAGACTTAATAAACACCTTATACTGCAAACGAATCTGTAATGCCCATATCACTGAGGTTTTTTATTTCTCTAGTAAAAAAGTTAACTGTAATCTTAAAATAAAAGGTAGTGGTATTAAGTTAATATCACCTTGCCAAGGATACAGTGTTATTTGTTGGGGGTTTTCAGGGTTTTTTTAGAAGTCTTTATATCTACGGCATTCATTTCTTTTTTAGGTGACTGCTGACAAGCTTGGGGTCTGCAAAATACCCCTCCTGAGATCTGACATTTGATCTCAGCGAACAGGAGATTGCTATTTTCATTCACAAATAGCAACATAATTGCATTATCATAAAAGTCACATTGCTGTTGTCTGTATTGCAAATGCCCATGAAAGTCCTCTTGACCCCAAAGGTGGCATCTAATGTAAAAGATTTTTATATAGCTGAAATAACTCCCTCTGCTCATGTCTGCAGGATGGAAGCAGCCAAAGTCAAACCATAACTATACTTTAACATCAGTAAAACTGTCATTCAAAGTATCTTAAAATGTTTATTTTAAGGTCACAGAAAAATAGATAAAATAGTTACCAGTAAATAGAAAAGAAAAGTTTATGATCTCAGTTACTGTGGTGAAAATTTAGACTCACTCCAATGAAACCAGTGGAAATGTTCCACTGTCCAGTGCTGCAGTTGGAATCAGAATTGTGATCAAAGATTGAAACTGGATTTTTTAAACATCAGGAGCAACAGCAAAACCAGAAATTATAATTTTTAGCCTGCTTTTCTGAGGAGAAAAGGCTCACAGAAGGCCTATTGTATGTCTTGTCCCATCCTCAATAACCTGGAGGCCACCATTTTAAGGAGATTTAACAAAATAGTAAGAATTTCAAAGATGTTGTGTGTCTATTGTGTTTTCTTGAAAGTAGACAAATCAGAGGTTTAACCCCAGCCAGCAACTAAGTACCATGCAGCCACTCAATCAGTCACCCTCCAATCCCAGTGAGGAGAATCAGAAAGAAAGTAAAGCTCATGGGTAGAAATAAGAACAATTTAATAATTGAGACAAAATAAAATACTATAATGACAAGCTAATGACAATCATAATCATAAGGATAGTAATAATAATAGTAATGACAAGCAGAGAGGGAGAGGAGTAAAACTCAAGAAAACAAGTGATGCACAATACAGATTCTCACCACACTCTGATTGATGTCCAGCTCATTCCTGAGCAGCAATCAGCCTGTCCCAGCCAATTCCCCTTGGTTTATACACTGAATATGACATTCTGTGGTACAGAGCACCCTTTGGCCACTCAAAGTGTGACTCAAAGAGTGACCCTTCAAGTCACTCACCAAACATGAGGATATGGCTTCTTGGGCACCTGCTCAATGGCAGAGCATGGGAAACCAAAAAGCCCCTGACAGGGTAAGCACTACTGAGCAAAATCTGAAACACCAGTGTGTTACCAACATAATTCTCCTACTGGATCCAAAACACAGCACTATACCAACTAAGAAGAAACTTTATGCAAGCCCAAACCAGAACAGTGTTTAGTTACACAGGACCTAATAAAGGGACAGTCAGAAGCAGAGTAGGGAAGTAAATGTAGAACACCAAGTCACAGCCTGCAGCTACAGGTAAACTATTTCATTAATTCCTCATGAGCTGCTGTGGGAGAGAAAGTAGATTTGTGAGAAAATGGAAGAGTGCACAGAAATTTTCAGCAAGACTGTATGTATGGCAGTCCATAAAAATCCTGTAAAAGCAGAAGCAGCACTCATGAAGTGTTTCTGGCAGTACTTGGTGGCCCTTCTCAGCTAGAGTTCAACTACACACAGCCCAGGTCTTTCTTTTACCAGGGACTTTGGGATTTACAGCAGCAGCACCAAGAGAACTCCCTGCTCACCTGCAATGCACTTCATGCCTCAGCAATAAACAAAAAAAAGAGCTGTTAATCTCCAGGGTGTCGTGCTGGTTTCTAACTTCTCACTTTCCAAATCTCCCCCTGGTTTTGCCACAAGCAGGGGTGCTGCAGGTGTCTGTGAACCCCTATCCTCAGACAGGGAGTTCTCAGTTTTGCATTGCCTTCCAGGACTTGGTTTCAGCTCCCCTAGGGAAAGCTCTGCAGCTGTCCTAAAGCACAACCTTGTGTCCTAAAGCACAACTTTGTTCCCAGAGTGAGGGAAAGAGCAGCATTGCAGCTCCTCATGTGCCACCACAGGCAGCTCTCGTGGACTCATTCCCTGCAGTGGAGGCTCAGAAATCATTCCCAGACAGACCTGCCGGAGAATCTTAGTGCTGCTGTTTGGTGCTGTACATCCGGACTGGCGATGTGACTCAGAGCCGTCGCTCCGCCGCGGCCGCAGGGCTGCACTCGCAGGTGGAGGTGCGCCCGCCGCACCGAGCGCTTCCCATCCCACCCCTGCTGCTCCGCCCGGAGGGCCCGCAGGGCTCCTGGAAACGTGCCAGCAGTTCTGCTAATAGGTGAACAGCTTCTTCGGTGGCTGATCGTAGATATTTTTCTGCTGTACATAAAGCTGTCTCTGACTCCTGCGAGAATGGAAATCAGTTTATTTCCCAGACAGCGGAGAATTATAATTAGCAAGCGACCGTGGGGTGACTTGCTTCATATGACTTAATTTAGTCAATTACTGTATATGCTATATCCAGCAATTGCTTAATAAAATACTATATTTATTGAAAAGGCTTTGTTCTGTGATTTTTAATTTTTTTTTTTCAGTCCTAGGATCTGATGCCCTTCAGTTTGGGTTCGTTTGCTCCCCTCATGGTAGTGATCACTGTTCTGACTGGCCTCGTCCCTTGCTGCCTGATGAGGGACAAAGCATCCTGCTCTTGTTCTTGTTTTTCCTCCTGCAGATTGCTGCCCTGGCAGCTGGAAGAGATGGACAGGAGCAGCCTGAGGTGGGACAAGGATGCTTGATGAAACCAACTCCTCAACCCAGGTGAGTGGGGGGATAAAACCAGGGGCTTTGCATCTGGGCACCAGTAATTGTCCAGCAGGCTCATGCAAGAAATTTGTTTCAGTTTCAAACAAATAGGACTAATTTGGGTATGATTTTATGTATTTATATTCTTTATTCTTTTTCTTCAAAGTGCCTGCAAGACCTTGCTTTATGTTGCGGTGGGCTAAAGGGTAGCTCTGTCATCTCGCAGAGGGTCAAATGTCCCAGTGTGCCTCACTGACCTGGCTGGTTAGCACAGGTGACACAACCCACAGCCAGCACAACACAAAGAAATAAAATTGTTCACAGCCTGTCCTGTTTTTCATACCCACATTCCACAGGGTCAGCCTTCTCGCAAAGACTATGACATTCTCATTAGTCTCCAGGGGTTCTGCTCCTGCCAAAAACGACCCCCACTTCCGCTTGAAAGACTGAAACCTTATCATAACCAAAATTTCCCAGAGCTTGGCGGGTGCCATAAATCCCTGCTTACTTTACTCAGGCGGGTGGTAACTGCTTTTAACACCTTTAGTACTATAAGGAGTGCAAGCAAAGGGCTTTGAGCCACCTATTCCAGTTCAAGATGTCAAATTGAAGGGGGGTTGGGACTAGGTGACCTTTAAAGGTCCTTTCCAATCCAAACTATTCTGTAATTTCATGATTCAATTTTACATGAGCAAAAAATATGAGCTATTCCAAACCTTACTCTTTTTATTTCTGGCCTTCAGATTAGATGGAAATTTGTGCCCTATATTTAAGATACAGTGTTGAATTTCTGCCTCTACTATCACAATATTCCTGTCAGCTAAGGCATCTCTTGGCATGCTACAGCAATTATACATTTATCAGCCAAATCTGTTTCCAGTTGAGAGAAAAAATAGATTTTGCTCGGGAGCTTCAGAGTATCTTAAATAGCAGGGTGATTCCCTAGAATATACAGATGAGCAATTACCACCTTTAAATCATGCACTGTATGTTACTGCTTCCATGAATAATGCATATGCCAGCCAGCATTATAAAATGAAATGGTGCTACATCACAGTCTGCTCCAGGTGACCTAAAGATACTGGGATCCTTGACAGAAGGAGAAAACCAGCACAATTCTCACTCTGTCCTTCACCAGGAAGTGTCCATAGCAAGGGGAGAGCCCTGACATCTAACCTGAGATTCTGCAGTGGAGAGGTCTGAGCTGGTGCTAGTAGTTGGACACTGCCTTTTATAATCATTGAAAAGAAATAGGCAATTTCAGGATGCAATTTCTATGGTCAGTTTAATGTTTTATTTATGATGACATGGTGCAATGAATCCTATCTACTCACTCTAAAAATGTGTTTTGAGAGAAGGCTCTGAGGAAAGGGCTTACCCTTTTTTTCCAGATCATTTTTTTCCCTAAATTGCTTGCTTTCCTTTCTTTCCTCACTGACTTCAGGGAAATATCTTTGAACCAGTGGGTTAGCATTCGATTCTTTCCAACAAGAGGGTTCTGTCCCATAGGGACCCTGCAGACAAAGCTGTCAGCTACACAGACTGTTTATCCACCCTTTGTCCTATACTTCACAACTTTACTATTTCCCATAGATTGTTTTAAACAAACAGAAAAACCTAATTTCCTGAGGAATTAAATGGCTTTCCAGTCGGTAAATACACAGCTCACAGAACCCAGGTCTTTTGTTGACCTGCCACTCCACGCAGGCGTGGATCAGATCCTCAGCTGGTGTAAAGGGACTTGGCGACGCAGATCTCCCCACTTTGTGGTCTGCGCAGATATCCCCATGGCACAGATGTCCCCATCCTGTGATCTGCACAGGTATGCCTATGTCACGATCTGCATGGGTATCCCCATGTCCTGACCCATACAGACGTCCCCATATCGTGACCTGACAGCAGTTCAGTCCTTCGGCAACAGTGGGTTAAGCAAGTCCTGCACATCAGAGTGATTTGGCACTGAGAGTTCTTGCTGATGTGAATTTCAAATCCCTTCAAGCAAACAACTAACTTTTGCTTGTGGATGGAAAAGGGACAAATGGGTTTCTAGAGAACAATATTCACGGACGTTTATATCATTCAGTGAGCTATCATTTCCTGATGCAATGGCAGTAACGAGGAAAGGAAAACCACCTTTTTCTTGGGTGAGGGTCAGAGGACCCTACCAAGGAAAATGCGTTCATAAAGGAAGTGTCTTACAATCAAGTAGCCAATTATGCCAAAATGGAAATAAAAGTATTCAAATGTCAGAGCTGTAATAATTATAGGCTTTAGTAGAAATTCTGAAATGTGAAAACGTATGAAAAACTCAATTTGTAACAGATTAACATACTGCTACAGATCAGGTTAGATTAAAAAATAACCTTTCCTGTTCAAACAACAGGTCATTTTTGAGCAGAAGGGAAGGTATAGGTAACATGAAAGGTCAGGATTTTGGTACAGTCTGAAAGAAGTACTGGTGAAAATTCTTAGGTGCAAATACTGTCCTTTTGAAAATGATGCCAGTGGGGAACCAAAGAGAAAAAGGGTCTGGATACTCAAATCCTACAGAAACTCCGTTATCTCTGGTGCCAGAGACCAGATTTACAAGGACAGCTGACTGCATTTATCAAACTTACTTGCTGACTCTCTCTGGAAAGTCCAAGCTACTTATTTTCCAGTAAAGCATACAAGGGGGTATGCACAAGCCTTCTGCAAGTTAAAGACTCTGTCATAACTTTCATGTTCTTCTGTCTTACTACTGCTCTTTCTTTTATTTGTGCTTCCACATCTCTCTTCTCCAGAAAGCCTCTCCAAGGACCATAGACTGGGTGTTCAAACTGGGGTAGAACGTGAGGCACGTTCAGTAAATTCAGCCTGCAGAAACCACCCACGGCACACAGCCTCAGGTGCTCCACAAAACTGATGTAAGCACAGTGGTGAGTGTACATCATCAGAGACTCCTACTGAAAAAAACAAGATACAACCACCCCTCTCCAGGTCATATTTTAAATTGTTGACACAACTGATCAGGAAAAAGGTCAAAATCAATCTCAGGCAAACACAGTAAAAAAGTTAATCTCAGGCAAAAGTCAAGATTTTCAATTGATGGAGGGGTGTATGTGTGTGTTTGTTTAGGGTGAGTTTTCTACTTTTATATCATTTACCCAGTTAAAACAGTGCTCTTTCTTGTATCTCCCTTTTCTGAACATAATCCACACAATCCACCATGGGGATGTTAACTGCTCAAGGCTCGACCGGTTGATACTATTGACATACAACTACACTGCTGCTCTTAGCAGGGCCATCCTGCACTGTTCATTCAGCCCATTTGCCATGGACTGATGCCATTTTGTGAGTGGAGGTGCTGCCACAGGATACCTCAGCGTGGCTCCATCTGTGTTTGTCTTCTCAAATAGCTCCTGACGAGTCTAAATTTAGAGCACTGCCAGCCTGCTTTATCAGCCAGATACATAAAACCTGGCATCAGTTTAATTAACATTCACACAACCCTGCAGCAGAGAGTCCCCTGAATGTGGCAGTGATGGGAATCACGTGCAGACAGCAAACACACAGATGAAAGAGGGAGTCCACTCTTCCTTTTTCTCAGTGTTGGCAGGGCAGTACTTGCAGCCCCTGTGCCTCATTTATCCCTGGTCCCACTCTGGGTGCTGCCCTTGAGGCTGGCAGCATCATGGTGCGAGTGACAACTCCTCCAACCTGCCTCCCAGTGGCTGCAGGGAGGGACAGGGTACAGCCACAACCCGTGGGGCCTCTGTGGACACCGTGGGATGCGATGGGACCAGTCCCAGCAATGATAGTGGCACCGCAACCTCTGCAAGACAAGAGAGAATGTTGGAGATGAAGGACGAAGCATCAGCACTGAGGAAGATCCCAGATTTGAAGGAAATTATGTGTGTCTCCTTGAGGACAAGTTTGGGATGCAGATACAGGGCATTGTCCATGGGCAGGCTCATCCTCCTGCCTCAGCAGCTGCTGACACTGGCCAGCCTGCCCTTTTCCTCGAGGCTGCAGCATGCTGCCAGAGTTAATAGCTGGGCTGACGGATGCATACCAGCAGGGACAGTGCTTTGGTAGGGCCATGCTGTTCGATTCACTTCAGCTCATCCCAAGGCACAATGAGGGTTTGGAGTGGAGCCATTAAGTGAAAGCGAAAGTGTCAGGCTGGCTGGGCAGAAGGAGAGAGAGGGAAGGGTCACTCTACTGCTGTTACTCCCTGCAGCGGATATCTCCTGCGACAGGGACTGTATATGCATGTTTGCTGTTGGGATTTGTGATAGCTGAAGTAGTCTGGTAATTCTGAATTGCCAAAGAGAAAGTGTTCAGCTATTTCTGTGTAGTAAGGATTTTACACTAATAGCATGGCATTAGGCAATATGACACATGGGTAAAATTATTTTCCCTGTTTCATGTGCTCAGCCCAATTTTAAAACCATAATCAACCAAACAGAAAGACACAGAGGGGAAAAAAGGAATTAAAAAATTAATTTAGAGGGAGCACTTACACCAGGATTAGTGATTTAATTCAATGCATTACTGTAGACATGCATAATTCAGAGTCAACTTTGTATTCTCCAACTCAGAAAAGAGAAAAGAAATTTTGATGCTTGTAGTCAAAGTGCAGTGGGGTGTTCTTAACTTTTGCACTCGAAGTATCTGTACTACTTGGATTTCTTATGAGACTGAGAGCCACATGGAGAGCAGGATCTGTGATTTTCAAGATTTCAGAACAGCTCAATGGCCAGTAGTGTTATGGACCTGGTTTTCACCAGTGACTTCCACAGATACAGTGAGTAGCTCACAGAGAGAGCTGGGAATGACATCAGTGGTGCTTTCAATGTGGGCACTGAGGACCTTTTGTGATCATCTGGGAGAAACATTATGGGCTGGCAGCAGTCCACACTACTTTAGAAACCACTGATGTAATTTGTAGCATAAATAGTGTTTTTCTGCAGCCTCAAAACCTTTCAGAAAATAAACACTTCATTTTATGGATACACCTTACAAATCTTTCCATCAAGTACATGTATTTGGGTTATACAAGATAGGCAGCAATAGCCCTTAAGGGAGCCATCACAACGTTAAGTGACTTTTGACACCAAGAGAAGTTTTTATGCCAAAAATAGGAAGTTTAAGTAAGTAAATATTCATCATATCAGGCAAAAATTGATCTTTAACCTGTGATATTTATTAATAGCTGCTAAGAGAGTACCAGCTCAGCTATTAGATACAGTAGAGTAAGTGCATGTCAGGAAGGGATGGAAAGTTTTCCTCCAATTTTAGTAATCCCTTTCCCCTGTACTCAGAAGATTCAGTCTTTGGAGAGTTGTGGTACTGAAGTTATCATCAGTTCCAAATGTGACACTGCTGTGGCAGCACTAAGGTTTTAATCTACATTGCCTGGCTCCCTCTAATTTTGCATCTAGAAACTTTCTTTTCTGTCTGCCCCTGATACACAAGCAGAGGGAGAGAAATTTTTAATACCAATTACAAAGCAAAATATCATTGTTTAACAGCTTGCCTGAAAGTCCTTTGCAAATGCCAAAAGGTCTTGCAAGATCAGGGGAATTTTATGTAGAAGAAAGTAAAAAGAAGCTCTGAAGGGAAATGCTGCTAATCTACTTAAAACTGCACTTAAACTACTTAACTTAATACTTAAACTACTTAAAACTACTAAATGTGGGACCTTTAGTGTTTTCTTCCTCTCTTTCTGCTTAGTTATTGATTTAATTTTTAAAAACTGTGATAGCAGAGGCTGTAGGTAATTTGAAAACATTTTCCTTCCAAAGTAAAAGAAATTAGCTGTTTATATCTAGCTTTGGTGACGAACTTCAGAGGTTAAAGGAGGGTAACAGCAATGTCCTGGCACCTTACCTGGGAAGTGAGATGGACTTTAGACAGCAGTGGCTCAAACACCCATTTCCACCTACCAAGAAAATGCCTTCAGCACAAGAGGCTGGATGAGCACAAGATCTCCTGGACAAGGGCTGTGGGAGTCATGAGCATGTAGGCAAGGACACTCAGTGGGGAACCCAGGGCTTTTCATCAGCTTTGCTTTATGCTATCCTTGAATATGAAAAGAGAAGTATTTCAGGATACGAAAAGCCACACTGTGGTGCTCCCAAAACTAAATGCAACTTGTTGGTGATTTGGTTTCAATCAGTCTTTCTCCTATTTGGTGAATTACATTTCTCTTACATCCAGTGTCACACTTTGAAGTAGAGCAGTGGCTTTATATCTAAAGAAATAATTATGGTCATGAACTTCTATTGTTTCTTCACCTGGCCCGCAGTGGCACACCTGATACAGCCAGGCCAGCTCCATTACCAGCCCCAGCAACAGCACCTTGATGAGACATGCTTGATTCCTTCTAGCCCAATATGCTCCTATAGAGGCTGTGGAGCAAGGAGCATGCATGAAGTCCAAGGTACTCTCCTCAGCCTTCATCCAGCCTCAGGTCTGACAGGGAGGGAGATCAAGAGGAAATTTTGCATGGCAGAAAAATGTCTCCAGAGTAAAAACAGCAGTTACTTCCACAAATATAAATCCATAGAAACATAGACTGCATGCTTTTGCTGTAAAATGCATATACATTTTCACCTGCTCTTCTTGTCTGTGTTAAATTCTTTGTGGGAAATCTTACATGAGTCCTTGGGTTCTCTCCACATGACACCACACTGGATGTGGGAACACACCAGGCAAACACAAGCCCCAAGGTCTTAGATAACATGGGGTTGTAGTTTAGCCGTGATTGGCCAATGTATATTATTGACACTTGATTAAACCAATGAAGGCATAGGTACACCTTTGTGAATACACCTTCTAAATGCGAACGCGGGAAAGGTCCTTCTTCTGGTTTCCGGTGGGAGAAGAGGTAGCAGGCGGGCCCGGTGGGCTCTCTCGGGCCAGGCCGGGCCGAGC
>WAAG01065964.1:3664-19776 GCA_013390105.1 Tichodroma muraria | reverse complement strand
TGTTTCTGAAAGTGGTACTGACTGAGTATTCCAGATTTCTTTTTTTTTTTATCTTTTCATGTGCCTGAGGGGTGGGTAGTTGGTGGGGAGAAGTATGTTTTTGAAAGTTTCATTCCAATTCTTGTTGGGTTTTTTTTCTTTTTATGTTAGTTAATAAAATCAGTTCTTTTCAAGTTTAAACCTGCTTTGCTCTTGATTACAGAATTTTAAATTGGCAACCCAAATTAATATTTCTGTCTGGTTTCAGACTGAAACCACGACACATGCAGGTGCAGTTGATATTGTTTACATACTTCTGTGAATCAGATTTTACAGATGATTTTCTTGGACAGTTTTTGGGGCCCTGGGGACATTTTGAGTCACAGTAATCACAATGGGTTTATTTGGTGACCAGAATCTCTGGTCTGGCTGGTTTCAGTCCCCTACAACAAAATTCAAAAGGAAGCCCTTGAGACTTACTTTCTTGTCACTTAAAGAAATATCACCCTGTAATTGTCCTTTTGGCCTTTTACCTGGAAAGTGGGATTTCTCCTGTTTCTCTTCTCCCAAGTCCTTGTTTCAAAAGTTTTCCAGTTCCTAGGTTTGTAGGAAGGAAGGTTGCTGAGAAGTGGTCAGGCTGAGGATGAGGTTTCATCCAGAAAAGGAACCCCCAGACTCCACCACAGCAGTAAGTTTTGTGGTCTAGTGAGGGGTATATCCCCCTCTTTTAATTTTGTTTGGACAAACGACTTTTCACAAGTAGAACAGCTATAAATGGCTATTCTGGTACTTTTCAAAAAGGAATTCATTAAAAGGAATATGCAAACCTCAACTTATTTTTAATGCCTTCTTTAATAAGTACTGAGTGTTCTCAGCACTCCAGGGGAAGCAGAAGGAGTGGTATACACAGCCTGCTTTTAGACTCAAACGCTACTTCCAGTGCGTCCACTAATGTATTGCCAATTTCCGGATGGTAGAACAGCCATTGTACTCATTTAATTTCTCGAAACCTATCTAAAATTCCGTAATTGTCTTCAGCCATCTGAATTTTCACCACCCATCATTAGTCTGGCTGAACCTTCCCATCATTTGATCCAACCTGCCACTGCCACACCGTGCAAATGCCTTGCAACCCGCAACGCGTAAGCTCCGATGTGGTGGCAGCTGCATAAATCATCCTCATTTCCCAGGTCCATCCTGGAGAGAGTAATGCTCCTCTCACATTCAACCTTTCTGTTTCATAGGTGGAGACTACAGGATTACAGACAATGTTTTCAAAAGCCACATTTCAAATGTGTGAGTACTGGCAGGAACACATTGTGGAACGTAGTCCAGTTAATATTCAGCACAAAATTTCCTACCATCAGTTCTAACAGAAATTGGTCTGCCATGGGTAGAAGGGAAGTTCTCTGTCAGGTTGATACATGATTAATAGCAAGAAGCCAGATATTAACTATTAAAAACTAGGTTTCTGGCAGGGTGCATAAGGTTCCAAACTGAGACTATTCAATGCATTCTGTACAGACCTGCACTAGCCATTTTTGTGTAGGTGTGACACAGTTCAATGTGCTGATGGAAAAGGAGTAGCAAATGTGCTACACAGCCTGAAGATAATACAAAATAAATCAAGGTAGTCTAATCTAAAACTGTCTGCAAGAATTGTCACCACAACACTTAAAAAGTGGGCAATCAGCTCGCAGGTGAAATTGAGTGCAAATAAAAGCATAGTCAAACTCAAGGAGAAAATTATCTTGACTGCAACATCCCCATCCACAGCCTCTGAATTACCCCTTATGAGCCAGAGAAGAGCTCTTGATACCAATGTGAGTAGTTGTCTGGAAATGTCACTCAGTGCTCAGAGAAACACAAGTAAACTATGAGTTATGGTCAGCAGTATGACTTGCAGTGGAGTACCACATGCTGGTATAGTTGGATTTAAGATATTTTATTAGTCTAAGTAGTATAGCTAGAAGCAGTAGATGAGTGTTCAGGATGCAGTGTTCAGCCTTTTCTACATCTCAGGGAGAGAGAAAGAAATGGGAAATGTGATTACACCACCTTATAAAAGCATATAAATGCATCTCCAATATTGCTTGCAGTGTCAGTCATCCCAGCTTAAAAATATGATAACTTTGAGAACTACAGAGATAAGGTATATGGAAAACCCTCTTATAAGAGCAAAAAAGTATAGTTTCAGGTTCTTCAACATGCAGAGAAGAGCTTAGACATGGGACTCTGCAGAGACAAGAACTGGTCACTAAAGTGATAGAGAAAAGTAATAGGGAAAAACAATTGATTTTCCACACAATACAAGGAATGTGAACATCTAACATGATTAGTGGGCTGTAGGTTTTAAACAAAGAAAATGGAAGTGGTTTTTATGCAATATTTAACTGAATTGTGGAACTCTTTGGAACAGTTTAGCACTATTATGTAGGAGAGGAAATCCAGAACACATAAAATTGTAAGGATATGGGAAGATCAGAAGTGTAGGTATCACATTTAAAAGTCAGTGTCTAGAAGTGGGAACAAACATCAAAATGTCCTTGTTTGCACAGGATATTTAGCAAACTGGTGAAAAAAATTATCCTGTGAAAGCCCTTGGTGAAGACCAAGAAATTATGTTTTTTTAAATTAGCTGTATGGCTACAAAGAGTTAAAACTTGCTCTGATATGATATAAAGCATAGCAAATTTTCCAACTAAATTATGTCTTGTTTTAAAATCCTGAATTTGGTTCATTTTTAAGCTCTTTGCTCTGTGGCAAGCAAGTCAGTAATTGCTAGTTTTAGACACAAAATTCCATAATCCATGGGCTAATCATAAACAAGCACACATCCCCAGACATGTTTTACCTTGTTCCTCTCCCTGCTGAAGTTGCATTTCTGCCTCCTCTGATCCATACATCTTAGCAGGCACTGACTTAGCCACAGAATAACTTATTTCTTGTGATCTTGGCTCTTTATTGGCTCCAGATCAGGCTTCATTTGCAGAGTTATGTCCTGCACAGGTGTGGTTTTTTTTCCAACTCTTTTTCCTGGTGACTAGCAGGTAAGAGTTTGTGACACACAGACCAAGCACAGTGGCTCAAGCACACCTTGAAGGCATACACATTTCAGGAGTTTTGCCCTCAGAATTATGCCAGCCTGAAGATTAAAGAAATTGCACGTTCAGCTGACAGAGCCATGCCAGGAGATGGCCTTGGAGAGACACAGAAATCTTCTTCATGGCAGTTTGCCAGGAGACCGTTAGTTGTTCCTCTAAACACTGTAAACTCCACTGGGAAAACAACTCATTCACCAGCATGAAATGTGCAAAAGGGCATTTGCCACTCGAATTTAGTCATTGGACTGAGGTCTCCTCTGGCTACAGCTCAAGGCAAAGGGTGTATGTGGCAGAGAGGAGAGGTCATGGGAGCTGAATAGAGCTCAGCAGGCACAGAGCTGAGAGACCAAAGAGTGGCAGTTACCCAAGCTGGTCTGCGAGAGCTGATGCAGAGTGAATATGTCCTTGGAAGCTCCTCTCCTACCCAGCAGCTTTGGAGCAGCTTTTGACTAACCACAGCACCGGGCAGAGCAGAGCCTGTGCGTGGGACCTCACCTTGATGCAGCATTGAAGGGAAATACTGCACTTCACTTCCACTCCCTCACCCCAGCTGCTCTTGCACTTGATACTGATACAGGCTATTTGTCCAGGCTGCAGAGATGATGTTTCACGCAGCGCTTGCCAAATTCATCATTATGACATCCCAGAAAAATTTCCTTTTTCCACATAATTCAAGTCACAGAGGTCCTGGGAGCATCTTTTTACTCAGATCAAAGGTCTGCAAGGGCTCAAAGAGCTCTGCAAGCTCACATCAGAGCTCTGCAAGAATGACCCTACAGAGCTGTGCCCGCACAGGGTGCTGGTTGCTCTCCCAGGAGGGGCATAAGCTGTTGTGGCACCCATGGGGTCCCTGGCAGCTGCCTGTCCCCAAGTCCCCTATGCTCCTTAGCAGCCCAGTCAGGGGTGGTTGGGTATTTTGCAAATGTCTCAGGAGTTGGGCTGTGGAGGGGAGAGAGTCTGTGTTATACCTTGTTTTCGTAAAAGCTGCCTTGGGCCTTAACTTGCCAGTTTTGTCCTCTTCCCAGCGCAGCATGGCGTGTGTCCTCTCCTGCAGGAGCTGTGAGCCGTGAGGCACTGGGTGTTTGGGCTGCTCCTCACATGGGAGGCCCAGATGGGGCAGTGGTTAGTTGGTGGCTGTAATTACACAGCCCTCTGATAGCACCACAGAGGGGTGAGCTTGAAAGCTTGTCCCCCATGTAGCTGTTTGTACCCCCAGGTCTGCAGACTGACATCCCCTACATTTCACATTGCAGCTAATGAAACTGTAGGTCAGAGAAGCATCAGTTCAAATAACTGCCTTTAATTCCTCTAAATAGAGGGCCCCAAAATTTTCACTACAGAGCAGCACCTTCATACCACATTTTTTCTGGGGCTTTTTTTTTAACTGCCCACAGGAAAGGAGTGTGAAACACATTCCCAGAACAGGCTGTCTGTAAAAATTATTTTTTGTAATGACTTTTCCCTCCCATGAAGTCTGGATAGAATTTTGAGTATGTTGCACTCAACTTACAAGTCTAAGGTAAAAGAGTAGAAGAAAACCAAAAGAATATGTTGCTTGCTAGGACATAAATTCAAAGGGTTTTTTAAAAAATTTTATCAAAGAACAGGCAAGACTAATTCATAGCATTTACCTTTTCCCAGCTATAACAGACTTACATGACAGCAAACACCAAGGAGTCCAGTGGGGTTTTTCCTGATTTAAACACTTTGTGAAGAGAAAATGTGTAAAGGTGTGAGAAAGTTTTCCAACCTGTAAGCTGGGAAGAGAAATATTAAGAGACAAGGCATCAAAATAAAGCCTGAAAAATAAAGAAGGGGAAAGGAAGAGGGTGTGCTGCATCTCTTAGAAACATCAATGCAATGCCAGCCTGGGAAAAAAGGGAGGACAGGAGAAACACACATTATGCTGAGAAATAAGAAAGGTGTCCTCAAATGTAGACTGTATGTAGGAGATCCTCATTACAGTCTACAGTTATGAGAGAAAAATTATCCATCCACTGGAAAAAGTTTGAGGAGGGCATAGCTACAAAATTAAATTCCTTCAGCTGCACTTTATTTGGTTTACTCTTTCACTGACGAAAACTGTTGCAGTTAACAGTTAACAGCCTAGTGCAGAAATCTCCTTTTCTAGAATCTTAACTTGAACTCTCCTCGACCTGGGGACCACAGATTAAAGAAATCCCTCTGAAAATGTGTTTGATCTGCCTCTTTGTTGTTTAAGACAGACAGGTAAGCTTTTGGAGGATTTTTATGCTTTTATTCACATCTTAATGTCTTCGCTATAGCAATTAATTAAAGGTGGACAGAACTGGCACAGCTGCATCCTCAGGAAACTGGTGGATCTGGATATAAACGCTGGCATGTGCATGCATGTGAGAGGGTGAGGAGCTGGAACCAGTGTGAAGAAATTGATGGTCCTTAAGACTTCAGACCTCACCTTGGATCCATTAGATAAATTAGCTATAGAAAGGGGGATGGTGTGAGCTGTTTCCAACACCCCAGGGTATCCTCTAGTGTCACAGGAGTGGCTGCCAGGGCAGCATGCAAGAGCAGGCTGCTCTTCAAACCCTCGACAAGCAAACCACTCATCACTGCAAGTGGTGATGGGCTTGATGGTATTTCCCTTGGCTTGTGTTGAGAGCTCAGTTTTGAGAGCAGAGAATCACACCAGTGATTTATAAAAATAAGGGATAAACCTCAGCAATACAGCTCTCAAAGGAGAAATAAAGACATCAGAGCAGTCACCCAGCAGATGTCCCTGCAGAGGAAGGGACAGTTCCGAACGACAGAAAGAACTGTCCCTGCACAGTTACTTTCTCCTCCAAGCTTCACACCCCAGCAGACAGTGGAGAGGCAGCTGCATGACAAAATACTCTGTTCATAAAATCTTTGCTGTCTGGGAGAGCAGGTAAATAAAGCAAATTGTAGTCAAGCCTCAGGTCAAATTTATGTGTATTATCAAGGTCATGTTCTGTAGGGCAGAGGTTTTCCAAATATTATAACCCCTCCAAGATAGGATAGGATAGGATAGGATAGGATAGGATAGGATAGGATAGGATAGGATAGGATAGGATAGGATAGGATAGGATAGGATAGGATAGGTCAGTAAAAGGAATCAGCAACAATCTCTAATCCAGCTGCCTGGCTGCTTCAGGGCTGACCAAAAGTTTGTTATTAAGGGCATTATCCCAATGCCTTTTTATCCAAATCCTTAAATCCATAACTTAAACACTGACAGGCTTGGGGCACCAACCACCACAATAAGACACCTGTTCTAGTATTTGACCACACTCTTGGTAAAGAACTGCTTCCTAATGTCAAGTTTGAGCATTCCTGATGAAGGCTTGAGCCATCTCTTGCCCCTCAAGAGAGTAAATAACACCTCCCAGTTTGGTATTATCAACAAACTTGCTAATGGTACATTCAACTCCTGTATCCAGATCATTGATAAGTACATTGAACAGGACTAGTCCTGGAGCTGAACCCTGAGGAACAGCACTGGTGGCTGTCACCAGATGAAGCCCCATTCACTACAACTGTCTGAGCCCCAGAATCCACCCAGCACACTGTGAATTCACTCATCCCTGGATCATCAGCTGGACATCTTGTCCTAAAGGATGCTGTGAGGGACACTATCAAAAGCCTTACTAAAAATCCAGAAAAACTACATCCACTGCCTTGCCTTCATCTGCTAGGTGGGTTTCCTTATTGCAGTTAATCACATCAGTAAAACAGCTTCCCCTTTGTGAAACCATGTTGACTTTGTCTGATCATTGCATTGTTCTTTCAGTGCCTTTCAGTAGCACTCAATATGATCTTTTCCATATTTTTTCCTGGAACTGAGGTTAGACTAGTAGGTCTGTAGTTTCCTAGGTCTTTTCTTGCAAACTGGGATAACACTGGCTGACTTTGAGTCAGTAGGGACCTTCCCAGACTCCCAGGACCTTTGGTAGATGGTTGAGAGCAGTCCTGACATAACACTCATTAAGTCTGTCAGTATCTGGGATGAATCCCATCAGGCTGACTGGCCTTGTGAACATTCAGCTGAATCTTATATTTATATATACACACTGAAATTTTAATATATATGTGTATAGCTAGTGTATGTAGATATATATATAAAAATAACACATCTATTGAAATACCTATACAAGAAATTATGGAAGCTAGGATCCAAGACTAATCTTCGTGTCTGTATTACTTAAGGAAAGAACAGTTGAAGCCATTAAAAATTTAATACCAGAGGTACACAGTAGGCAGAATGAGCTTCCACCAAGGAGAATTGTTTCATGAAAGAAAGAATTTGGGATGACCTCTAGATAGATGCCATCCTAATGATGCTGAGGCTGCATATGTGTTATTAATGAGAAGTACCTGCTGCAAAAACTTTGGAGTGAGAATTTGAGTGTTAAATTATGCAAGTGGAAAGGACTTGGTTAACAATTTTTCTGGCCGAGGAACTGATCCTGATAATGAGGAGAAAGGTAGAAAACTATAGACTTTACCTTGTGACTTACCTTCTCATTTTCTCCTACTGTGTAAATGAACATGGGAACAGCCTGAGGCTGCAGACAGGTTAAACACAGCCTTACAAATGAGACCTGAGCAGGTCCAAAGGGGGAGTCTTCTGACAGAGTGTGTATGCTTGCAACTGAAATTCTTGCATCTGTTGACTCAAATGTCAGCAGTGAGAAATGGAAATTGGTTTGTCCCAGGTCAATGTGCTCCGTAGAGCAGTGAGTCATCCATATATGCTCCAGTTTTTCCCCATCAGCTACAAAGGAGGGGGAAAACCAGAGCAGGAATACTAGCTCAGACTTGTGTGTCTAGAGGGGAGAGCTTCCAGAAAAATATCCTCTAAGAGCACTTGAGTGTTAACAGAGTGAGTAATTTCCAGTGAAACGCCTTCCACTAATCTGCTGCAAGTATGGAGCTCACTGAGATGAGCACAAAAATAAAATAAGACACAAAGTTTCAGAGGCACAATTTCTACAAGGAAAATGCCTGCCTGGAGTGAGGCGGTCCATAGCAGTCACACACTGTCTTCACATTTGTGTTCACCTGAAGGTGCAGGGGTCAAAGCTGAAGGAAGGGGTTATAGTCAGCTCCAGACAGAAGATTAGGTATATTCACACATCCCACTGGCTTGTAGGTTCCCACCACTTGATCTCTGCCCTTTTTCAGGATTAATTTTAAGCTCTGTTCCCTTTGAATTCCTTTCAGGTTAATTCTCATGGCTAAGCATGGCTAGTTTTTTATCCCCAGAAGTACACAGGGACCTCACTGGAGCACCCACCAGCACAAACCCATGGGGTGAGCATGCCAACCTCCCCACTTCACACACAGCTCACAGCAGCCTGCTGCAAATCTGTGCCTCCCTGTCGCTCAGCAGGTGACATTTTGGATGCTGCAAAATTCACCTGTTTAGTTTCTAGCTGCTGTGATCACACTCAACAGCTTAGGATCTCTGTTTGAGCTTTTTGTCTTAGCTAATGACAGCAGTACAAAAGGGAATATATTAGTGAGGCTGATTTCTGTACATTTACCCCACTGATGTCAGTGGGGCTCCATGGATACAGCACATGTCAGATCTCCCACTGAATGTGAAACAACTCAGGAATTCAAAGGTAAATATGCTCCCCAACAATCTCCCCAGCTCAGGCCTCTGAGCAAGGAGGGCCAGCAGCAACAAGTGATGAGAGACCCCTCGTGCTGTTCTCCTCAGCCTCTGCATTTTGCTCTGCAGTGCTGCAGCAGGTGTTAAGCTCACAAGCCATATATTTTTCCCTTCCCATATAGACTGGAAAATAATGAGCATGAAATATATATGTATTCAAGAAGAGTTTCTTCCTTCTAAGGTCTCTCTCTGGATCAGGTTAGTGGAGTTTTTAGCATTACAGTGACTTTAATTTCTTTCCCTGAAAATTCCCTGAGGTGGGATTTGCGGATTTTAGACCTGGCTATGCAGACAGCTGTTAAAAAACAGCACATAGAAGCGTATCCTAAGCATGCAAATGAGAAAAGAAAACTTTGATTTCCCCACTCTTTCTTCCTTGATTACAGCTAAATGTTCATCAGTCTCCATAGTTACTTATTTACTATGGATAGAGCAGCCTCATGGAAATATTGCATTGCTGTTGGACACAATCTGAGATTTATTATTGTGAATTTCACACTTTAGGTAAGAAGTATTGATAGGGTGCTTGTTCACCTGCAATGGATAGTAAAATAAGTTCATCTTAGATCTGTTGAAACATTTCAAATTCCCACTTCTAGAAGTGTTTTTTTCAGCTTCACCCTGGCAGATTTCTTGCAAACATATTCTAAAACAGAGAGAGTTTATGAATGGATGATGAAAAGCACAGCCAAAGTATTTGTTTCACGGGGACAGATAAGATTATCTTTCCTAACCTATTCAAGTGATAGACATTGTTGAAGACTCTTTAAGACTCTTTAAGCCACTGTGTTAGAGTCATAATATCGTTAATTATTCTGCAAATAACAGATCTTGTTTCAAATAAGTAACAGAAATTATTAACTCTGAAACTTACCGTGTCTAATTCAGCTCCTTAAAAGCCACCTGCAGGAGTCTCAAATATCAAATATCTGGTAAATGCAAAGTCTCCATAGACAGAGGCAATTTTTCTACTAACTTGTTAGAGAAGCCAATAGCACAACCTTTTCTTTTTAAGTACACCTTGACTTGTGTTCTCGTCTTTCCTACCATAATTCTCTTGATAAATTGTCAAAGAATTACTACTAATTATTTCCATAACTAATAAACTACCAAACAGTGATCAAATCCTGCTTATGCAATTCCAGTGCTGCTGCTGAGGCCACATAAGTGTGAGAGGGGGTGTAAATCAGCCTTTCACATCTACAGGGGCTGATGGTGTTGCTTTTTTCAGTATAACTGTGCCTTTTCTCATGGCTGTGTGAGAAAAGTAATGAATTTGATTTAGCACTTGCTTCACTTGCAGCTTTGCCGTGCTGTGAATGTGCAGGAGCACTTTCAAAGGAATGTTTGTGTTGGGAACTATAAAACTAATCCATTTTTTCTGTGCTTGTTGCAAGGCTCCCACTACCTCCCTGATGAAGGGAGATCAGTCCTTACTTGTCCATGCCAGAAAATGGTTCAAGGCAGTATTCCCGTCTCCATCAACTTCAGGGTGCCCTTGTCAGGGTATCCCACACTGTCTCAAGTCCCATCAAAGACAAGACAGTTTTAATTTGTTCATACTGTTGTATCCATGGCAAGCGTGCATCTGCAGTCCAGCCATTCATAACATCCCGTGTTCAGTGCAGAAGGATCTTCTTCCCCTGAGGGTGAAGACCTGCGTATTCCTGCAGCCCCAGAGGCACCTCAGCATGCCTTTGCTCAGGCACAGGCCTGTGTACCCTCTTCCATGCCTTGTGAGTGCCTCCCACTTGACTGGCTTCTGAAACTGCTTGGTTATAGCTGAGCCTGTCTTTCAAGACTGAGTAGCCACTATTTTCCTCTGCTTCTCGCTGCCTCCCCATCACAACACAACTGAATGAGAGCTACTCCAAGTGGCTGATGCACTGACTGCAAATGGCTGGGATGCACTGAAAGGCAGCCACATTCCTCTCTCCTGAAAATGTGAGCTGCCAGGGGTTGGAAGCACTTCACCTTGTTAACTCCCTTCCTCTGCACACCCCACTTGCCAACGGAGGTAGAAAGTGACTGCCCAAACAGGCAGCTACTCTAAAGCATCAGTAGCAGGCAGAGAGGACATTGTGGGATTTCATCCCAGGATGCTACATCAGAGAGGTTCACATGAAAAAAGGGAAGGTGACATGCACAGAAATTATCCCCCATGTTTTACACAGCACTCATTGCTGTCAGTGGGAACTCTTCCATGCCCTGCATAGGGCCAGGAGTGCTGGCAGCAATGACGGTGACAAGAAGGGTCTGCGCCCTGTGTCATTTCAATGGGGGCTGCCAAAGTGTAGCTTAAGGAGGCTGCGGATATCCTGCATTCCCATTTGTTGCTCCGGTGCTGTCACACTTCCAGAGTGGTCACTGCAAATCTGTATGATCTAAAGAATCTCAGCCTGCAGAAAAATAAGATCTGAAAGAAAAAGATGAAACTGATTAGGAAAATGCCTACATACTGATGTATAAAAAACCCCAAATTTTCTGGGGACAAGCAGTGTATTTACTAAACAAGCTGTCAAAAGAGGGAAAAGAATAGGCAAGGTTTCTGAAGTTTTACAATCTGGATGGACATGAATTCAGGCTGGATCAGAGGGGCCTGAAATAACCCCCATTTTATGAATATAGCAAGGAAGTAAACTCTGAGTGAGACTAGGCACAGAGGAAGCTCCCCACAGCATGGAAATATGTATGTTTTCCCCCATAGGATGTGAGATATTCCTCCCTTGAACTGCCACTGTAGCCTGGGCTCCTTGTCATTTACAGCAGAAAGAGATTTGTGTCTGAGGAATTTGAATTTCACAGAACCAGAGGGACAAATGACCCTGCACTTGGATGAGAGCTGTTTTCCTCAGCTGCCTGTCTGTCAAGTGCAGAAGGCAGCAAACAGAAGAGGAGATGTGCTGGTTGTTTCAAGGCACCAGCCTCTCCATGAGCAGTTACAGTAAGTTCATCTCTCTGGAGTTGCTCTTATTGAGTTTCACATTTTGCAGATGTTTTCTTTATGAAAGTTCCTTTATTACAATCCCATCTTCATTCTAATTTGATAGGACTCATCCTTGCTTCATTGAGGACCTTACAAAACCATACTTGCCATTAACTTCCCATAAAAACACTGACACTTGAACCAATCTCCCTTGGGGAAATGAGTGTAGGCCACACAAGATCCAAAGCCCCGGAGGGATTTAAGTGCCAAACACTCAGTGCCTACCTGGATCACTCGTAACCTCTATATATTACTAGGGTCTTTAATTTCTCTTCTAACTTTGTATGCTCAAGGTAGTTTATTACTGGACAAAAGTCACAGACTTATAAGATATTCAAACATTCACAGAGATCTGTAGTCTCTGGAGTTAAATCCTGCTTCCATTTCCACCCAGCAAAGCTGTGGAGAGCACAGCAAAGTATGAATGCAAATGAAGACATCATTTGACTCACAATGATTTGTGTCTTGACAAGCAAGGACCAAACACAGCACAGACATTGCCCCAGATAGCTCCTAGTCTACAAAGGCAAATAAACAAAACCAGCCAGAAATGGCTGGTGGGAGGGAAATAAAAGTTTTGCCGTGTATTTTAGAAAAGATCAAGGCCAGCAAAATTGCCTGCATATCGGCTCAAGCCAACTTTTTCAGTAATGGATCATTCCTGTTCTTATTTGGGATTATGTTCCCAAATGTGACAGCTAAGAGGAACTTTGAAATCCTAAATGGAAACACAATACTGTGCTATCTGAAGATCACTCATTGTGAGCCCAAAATACGCAGTCTGTGGGTCTAGTGGCTTTGGATTTCACCTGCCAAGCGGATCCAGCTCCTCTTGCATCTCTTCACAGGCAGCAGTAATTTGGCTCGGGACCACAAGGTTTCAGTTATGCCAAGACAACAGTTAAAAGGAAAATGGCTCAGACAACTGGTTTGATCAATCCTCATTTCATCCAAAGTTATCACATGGAAATATGTCTGAAAAGTCCACTGTGACACAAACAGCAACTGCAGATACTAGAGATACTGAAAACTAATAGCCAGAAAGGTTTCCCACCAAAAGATCACTGTTGAATTCAGGCTCTGTATATAAACGAAACACATCTGTTGGCTATGTATATTATGAAAATTATGATGTTGGATTGAAATCCTCTGAATAATGCTACTGAACTAATAACACAGACTGTCTTTATAGACATTTTAGAAAGGACAGCAAGGCCAGATAAGCAGATAAAAACAAATATAAACACAAAAGATAAAGGCAGATCTTTGTGTATGCAAAAAATAAAAAAAGATGCCACCCTTACAATCAGCTCTGGTAGCCAGATGATGCCCAAGGTCAGTCTGAGAAGTCAGTCAGCATTTTGGACTCAGAGGGTCTCCTTTACAAGGAGGACCTGGGGAGACATTTATTTGCTACAGTACTGTTGAATTATGAAGAGCAGACATAGAGACCCCCTATTCCTGCATACCTGGCAGCTCCCATTACCTGTTTTTTATTTAAGAGGTATACCAAGAGAATTGCTGTGTTGTAGGGGATGTTTTACTGTAGCAGAAGGAGAAGGCAAAGGCAGCACTGACCCTTCCGAGGGCTTTCTGGGTGCATGACAGGGCCTGTGCATACCCCGTTAACGCTGCTGCAGCCACATTTACTCCTGAAACAGGTCCACACACCCTCTTTTGGATTTCCAAATGACCCATGTTTGGGGCAGAGGTTCCCATCACTTCAGCTGTCTGTGACTTCCCACGTTTCTGACTGGCGAGGGGCAGCTGATGTGCAAGGCAGCAGAACGATGGTCAGGCAGAACAATCAAGACAATAAGAACACTGCAACAATAGGACAATAGCAAGAAATCTAGGGATTATGCTATCAATAAAAATGTCCAGAATAGAAAATTTGGCAATCAAGATGGCAGAACAGCCAGCTGAGGCCATGGATATCATTGCCAGATGGCAGCATCCCAGAAGCCTGAAGGGTCTAAGGCTCTCAGTGGATGGGAGCTGCCACAGCTCTGCTCAGGCCAAACTGGAGGCTTGCCCACTTGCTTGTTAAATCCTGCACACTTCACACTGATATTCATCAGACACCATTTTTATAGCTGAAATCCCAATTTTCTCTGTGTCTTTTAGAGAGAAAGTATCAGGCTTCATACCAGTTTGTTAAAAAAGACCAAGCAAAGCTTAAAAACTTATGCTTTAAGCTTTAATTTAGTCTGTAGAGTAGGTTTAGATTTGATATTGAGAAAAACTTCTTCACTGAAAGGGTTGTCAAGCACTGGAACAGGCTGCCCAGGGAGGTGGTTGAGTCCCCATCCCTCGAGGTATTTAAAGACACATAGACGTGGTACTTAGGGGCATGATTTAGTGGTGGACTTGGCAGTGTTGAGTTAATGGTTAGGCTCAATGATCTTAAAGGTCTTTTCCAACCAAAACAATTCTATAAGCATTTATACAGAAAGGAAATACGACTTGTTCAAAGGAGGCTTGTCTGTTTACAGATCAAGTGAATATTTCCGTGGTCTTGGTCCTTCATTTTGAACTGTGCTGCTCTTACCCTTGTAATTTTCTTGAAAGGTATTTTTTTAGTATTGTCTGCAGGTATTGTCTCCATTTCATGCAAATGCTTTCAATGTTCATTTTCTATTTGCTGAATCAAGATATAACTTCAGTTAGTGTTTCTTTAAACAGGATAAATGTATACAATGTACAATTATATATTTATGTATATCTATTACATATTATTATAATATATACTATAAATGCTAAAATACAAATAACATATTTTTTATTTCCCTAGAACACACAGGCTTTGTACCTTAACTTCAATGTCAAGGACTAGTTTCTAACAGCTTTCTATAACTGTGTAGAGTGAGTGTTCAGCAGGGGGAAGGACCCTGCAAAGGTGGGATAATCCCACTTAATCATGTAATCATGGCTCTTATGAGTTGATGGAGGTTTGACTGATTGAGATAATTCTGAGGAACTTTAGTGGTTTTGGGACCACTGAAAAGGTAACACTTTTTCTTGAAGACCAGATCTTACTACATATTTGTATTCATAATACATTTTGTATCACCAAGAATGACAACAAACCTGCAATTCCCACTTCCTCATGCATTTTATAAAGGAGATAATCTGCACCTTACTCCTCGAGTCCCAGTGTTGTTTGGGAAGGAGTCATATAATTTAGGAAGGAGCCATAAAAAATGCAGCAAGCAACACACACAACAGCTCTGTATGCTCATTCAACTCTGTATGCTCTGTATGCTCATATGTGGTCATGCAGGTCTGACTATCATTTGTCTTTTAATCCAGTCAAATCCTCTTTGAAAAAGTGAATTCTCTTTGAAAAAGTGAATCCTCCTTGAAAAGCGAAAGCACAAAGAAATATTGTTTTTCTAGTTATATTGTTATACATGTCAAGAGATAGATCACATTTATTATTGTTTAAGCTTACACATTACTTACTCCATTTCATGAATAGCTGTGACAGTGTACTCAGGAACAAAAATAAATCCTAATGAACATTATAATGGCAGAAAACAGTTGTATTACATTGTGGGACACGGCCCAAGCAATGAAGAATGGCTGAGGGAACCCAGGCAAAACTGGCAAATGCTTACTAACTGTCCCAGAAATGCTCTGTGAGGGTGTGGGAAAACCCACCACCACTAGAAATGCACTAAAGGAAGGAATTTCAGGGCTCCTTCATGCTCCAGAAGAGCCATGTTGACACTTTGGACTTAGACTGGGACAAATTAACAGTGATTTGTAAGGTCTCACACTGAGTCAGAGGTTGCTCAGGAGACAAAACAGAGTGCAATTCCCTGCCATTGAAACACCCAGAATTTCACCAAGGGCTCCCCAGAGACAGAATATAGCTTTACATTTAAGAATCCAGTTCAGTAAAGCACTTAAGTAGATACTCAATAGCAGACAGAAAAATCAAGCATGGCTCTATAGGAAGGCTAAATCTGCTCCAGACCATGCCACAGGGCATCCTTACCTCAGCTCCAGAAATGCAACTGTTGAGCCTCTGGCTGTCAGTTCTTTCTCCCCAATCCCCAGGTTTCACAAGATTTAATGTGAAGTCCAGTTCTAAAGCATGAGCATGAAAGGAATCCCTTTGCAGATGATTCAGCCCTCATCCTGGCTTGCCTTGCTTCACTGCATGCTGTCATTCCAGTGATCACTCCTTCTGGTGTAACTCCACTGTCTTAAAATAGACCATCTCTGAAAGGACAATCATTGGAGTCAGCAGTTTATTTTGAACAGAGAGGAGTACCAGGCATTTCAGGAGCCCTACAAATTCTTCTTTTCAACCCTATGATCAAGACCAATTTCCTGAGCAGGTTTCTGAGCTGAGCAT
>WAAG01065963.1:43806-56581 GCA_013390105.1 Tichodroma muraria | reverse complement strand
CCCCGCAACGGCCCCGCGCCGGCCGCTGCCGCCCTCCCTGCCCGCCAGGGGGCGCGCGAGCCACGGCCGGCCGGCGGCGCCGTCTCCCAGAGCGAGGGGCAGCCGGTGCCAAGGGGCGAGGCGTGTCCCGGAGCGAGGGACAGCCGGTGCCAAGGGGCGAGGCGTGTCCCGGAGCGAGGGACAGCCGGTGCCAAGGGGCGAGGCGTGTCCCGGAGCGAGAAGGGACAGCCGGTGCCAAGGGGCGAGGCGTGTCCCGGAGCGAGAAGGGACAGCCGGTGCCAAGGGGCGAGAGGAGCGGCCCCGGCCGCCTACCCCGGCCCGCGCTGCCGCTTCGTGGGGCTGAGGGGCGGTGCGCTGACGGCGAAGGGGTCAAGTGGCTGCGGGAGCGGGTGTTGTTCCCGGGCGGACACCGGGCCGGCTGCCGTGCCCAGCTGGGCGGGGAGCGGCTCGCTTGCGGCTGGGAGCGCACGTCAGTCCCTTCCCTTCTGTGCTGCGCTGTGAGGCGGGTCAGGAGCGGAGGGAGCAGTCTGCTGTTCCCGGTGAGGCAGGGCGGCAGCCCGGCTGCAGCTCCCGGTTCTGCGCCGGGTAAGGACCAGGTGCTCCCAGCGCACCGGGGCTGGCAGAGCGTGAAACACCTGGGAAGGGAAGCGTCGATCATTGAGGGCAAGGTGCGCTCAGAGCTGGCGCAGACAAGGTTTTACTATTTTAAAGCTTTTTTAAAAAATTATTATTATTATTTTTATTTAACCTAGACACTTGCCTCTGGATGCCTTGAAAACATAAACATGCGGGCATATTGGCTCCAGTTATGTTATTAATGAGTGATGAGGTTTGTTTTATTTAGTTTTAATAATCAGCTGCTATAGAAGGTAACAGAACAACACATCTCTGCTGAGGAAACCAAGGGATGTTTTTAAAATGTCTTAGCCTTGCACTCGCTGTTTAAAGAACTGAAACTTTTAGGGTGTTTGTTGGCTTCGATCTGTATCAACTTAATTTGGATATTTCAGGGTTGTTGCAAGGGAGGTTAGTAGGAAGACAAACCCCAAACCCTTTGGCCTGGCATTTACCAGAATTATAAAGGTTTTACTTTGATATCTCCCATGCAGCTAAATGAATGGTGCCATAATCTAGTTTAAACTCACATCACCTGCATTCATTACATGTACTTCCAATAGCTCCTATTTTGCCAAAAGCTTTTGGAAACTACTCCTATAGTCAGTTACCAGAATTGCATTCCCACCCACTTTTTCTTCCCTCCTTCCCTGTTTGGAGGCACTGTGCTACAACGTGTTCTGTTTTTTTTTTATTTTTATTTTTATTTTTTTTAATTTTTTATTTTTTTTTTATTATTTCCTGTGAGGGCATTTAGACACTATTGTCATGGCATTCTTTTGTGCCTTTTTTTTTTTTTTTTTTTTTTAAATCTTTCAAATTTATGTGTGATGTCTCCTTGTGCTCTCTTTAGGGTTTTCATGATGAATGCATCAGGATTGTATGCAAGACTGGTATTGCTGGCACCATATGCAGGGATAACATTGCCTTCCTATTTCCCTTGTTTAACAAGGCCAGTAATCTCATTAAGCTTCTCCCCCCTAAAAGCTCCTCATTGCCACCACTATTGTACTGGAATCTCACAATGAGTTATTTATCCATTATGCACTCCTCATTCTTTCCAGTCAGTGCTTTCTTGAAGGCAGCTATGTACCTTTCATAGCAAGATTTGCATTTCTTATTCTGAGATATTTTACTTTTGGAGTTGCCTGTATTAAAATGCATTTTGTTTGAATGGGCTCACTTCAGCGAGTGATCCATATTGTTCTGTATGACTGCTCTGTCCTAGCCATTATTTGCCACTCCATTAATTTTTGTCATCTGCAGATACTGGCATGACTGATTTTTTTTTTTTTTCATATATGCTTCCCTATCATTGTGCAAGTTGGTGACTAATACCTGGTTTTGGCATTACGGTCTTGTACACCCCACACCCTCCCCAGCTCATTTTTCCGTAGTGGTTCTTATCTGCAAACAATGGATGCACTTTTTCATACATTTTTCATACTTTTTTTACATAATTTCTAACATCCCTATAGTTACTCTCAGATTTGCATTACTGATTCCTCTATTATCTTTCTTTATGCTGTTTTAATTTTATTTATTATTGCTGTAACTGTAATTGGTTCATTAGATAGCTATTCCTGTAATTTCAGTTTAAAAATGGTTCCTGGGCTTGAAATTTGGAAATATTTTGTTGCATTGGGATAACAGTTTTCCCATGTGCCTCTGTAATGCATGGCACTCACCCTCCTGTCTCAGACAGCTTAAGTGTGATGGAGTAACTAGAGCCACTTGAAACATGTTGTTGCCTTCCAGCCTTGTTCTTAGTTTCTGAATTTCCTCTTTTTCCTCCTGAATCCCAAAAGGCTTTATTAAGACAGCTTTGTGGGAACCATTAACTCTAAGCTGCATAATTATGTTACTATAGCATTGACTTATTTAATAGTAAGGAAAAAATTGCATGCACGTCTAGAAATTTATATTCCTCAATGATGGGATTTTAACTTAGTAAAAAGGTTTACTCAATTTACCTACAAAGTTATAGTAATTAACAGCAAGAGAGTCTACCTGCAATAAAGCAGGTTCTGTGAAAACATGTCACTTTAATGAGCTGCCATCATATTATGCTTCTTCTTCTAAATTGCGTATAAGGCTCTCGCACTTAAAGAAAGGGATGGTGTTACTGTTTAGCTTGCTTTGTTTAGAAGTGGGGACTCATATTTAGCATATTTATCTTCACTTAGTGATGCATTTCATGTCATGCTTGCACTGCTCAGAATTGCATACATTTGTGATGTTAGAAATCAAGCCAAGAATCTTTCCAAAAAGACATGCATACAAAGAATGCTGCACTCGATAATCCTCATGCCACTATTTGTCTGGTACTGTGTGACTTCATTCTTACTGCTGCATTTCAGACCAAGTAAGGGCAGCTCACCTCCCTGTTGCTCTCCCTACCCAGTTGTCCCCAGCACATCTGGTTATTAAAGCAGGGCAGATTGTGCCAGAGCACCAGACAGCATGTTTTTGTCCCTCACAGTGCCACCTGCAATTGCCAGTATTATATCTTGTGATTAGGAGATGGCATGACAAACAAACCTTTCCACCATCTCTCACCCTGAAAGGCCTAAGACACTTCTGGTGGTCTGTAACAAATACTCAGGTTTCTGGAATGGGTGAACAGAAAAGCTGCATTTTTTCAGCTTTTTGTGGTGCACTTAATTAAGACCTGGCATCTTTATTTGTTACTTCTGCTGAAAAATGGGCTGGGGGGGGATGAGCAGGGATTTACCTATTATTAGTACTTTGACTTTTTGAATAGGTCTAGACTAGGTACTCACACAGTTAAATTTGCCTTATATGGTCAGTCTGCCACAAAGCTAAAATCTTCAGAGGTAAAAAATGAAGTCCTAAGCTCTGTCAGCATGACAGCTATAGACCACATGTTCCTTTTTTTTCCCAGGGGGAAGAACTGGCACATACTCATCAATTAACTGGTTTACATTTTGTTTTTTATCACTTTTTTTTGGCTTTTTTTGTTTTCTATCACTGAGCCCCAGCAACTTGTGTATGTAAAGATCAATTTAATTTTATAAGGCTTGTATATTTAGTCCTTAG
Organism: Tichodroma muraria; assembly: GCA_013390105.1. Classification (NCBI taxonomy): domain Eukaryota; kingdom Metazoa; phylum Chordata; class Aves; order Passeriformes; family Sittidae; genus Tichodroma; species Tichodroma muraria. The sequence goes on along the minus strand of WAAG01065963.1, from coordinate 52,906 downwards.
GACTGATTGGCTATAGATGAGGAGCTGATTAGTTTGGTGGATTTGGATGTGGCTTTGCAGTTAGGGGTATGATATCACTGAGTCTGTGCTGTTCAGTTTATGCTGTGGGATGATGCTCTGTGCTTTGGCTTATTTTTAACCCTGGCAGCTTCTAATAAGTGTCAAATAAGCAGCTTTCTAATAAGCTGCTTAGAAGCTGTTTCTAGTAAGTGCCTCTGCTTTGCCATCCCCAAAGAATTATGCATCAGTTTCTTCCTCTTTTTCTTGAAGGTTCTCAAGCTGGCCATATATATATCCATAGCTTGCCCTTCTGGATATTAGCAGTATACCAAGGTATCAACATTTTCAGCTTTTCCTTCTCTTTTTCTGAAAACAGAATTCAAACATTTTGTCATTTGATTTTCTGCAAATGCAGCCTATTATCTCATAGACAATTTCAACGGTTATTTTATGCAGTGTTTTTTCTTTTACAGCCTTTCAGCCATCACTTTAGAAATGCCTCAGAAGAGTGGCAGTGGTAACTGGCATTTTTTTTCCCCCTTGTCAAATGCAAAGCCANNNNTTTTTTTTTTTTTTTAAATAACAAAATTAGGCCATAGTTAGCTAAGCAGTGACCTGATTAGTGTTGGATCAACATGTTACCAGCTCAAGGTTGTCACTACAAAGTGAGTGTGGTAAAGTCTGCCTGTTCCAACTAAAATGAAAGCAGTCTCTTGACGAAGAGCAGTGCTGAAGTCAGCAGTTTCTGCAAAGGGGGCCTAAATGCAGGCTGAAGGATCTCTTCTATGTATATATGTAACCACCAGTACCAGTCTAATTCTTTATAATGAAGTATTTTTGTCATATTTTTACTCAGGAGGATATGAGAGAAAACAGTTCTAAGTGATTTTTTTTTTTCCTCTTTGGCTTTCCTTATCTATAAAAGATTTGGCTTTGTGAGGTATATTTAATGTTTTCTCTAAAGCAGGCCCCCTGAGAGATCCCATGGAGTAATTCACTTTGCTGAGTTAGCAGATGAAGCCATTGGATAGAGTCAAAAAAAGATACTGCCAACTGTGAAGCAAATGAATCAATACCAGTGCAAGGGGATCATTTTGCTTCTTTGATACGAGAAAAGCGGCAGCACAGATGCAATATCTGACATACAGATTAAAAAACCCAAATATAAACACACATACACACACGCACACGTTGGGTTGGCTTTTATTGGAAAGCCTAGATGCAATCTATAGTTATCAATTTGTGGAAAATTCAGGACACATATAAAGTTAAGAAGGCAAATTAAAAGAACAATACAAATCAGACGAAATATACATCTCAAAATATCAGGATAGCATTTTGACTGGCATTGTGTAAAATACTTAGAATCTCCTTTCTTTTTTTCTTATTTTTGTAATATGCTTCTTTAATTATGCATATTTTTTCTTTAAAAAGATCTTTTTGTTTTATATTCCCCAAGGTCACTATTTCCTGCAGGAGCATGTCCAGATCACAAGTCTTTTTTAGCAAGAAATAGGCTCATTATACCTAATAACAAGGCCACTAATTGGCTTGATTTGACTGTATCTAAAATGATCACCAACAGATACTATAATTTGTTGTTTACTGGTGCCAGAACAAAGGAGAAGGGACCGGTATGCGCCAAGTAGAAGATATATTTCCATGTTGACATGTTATACAAGCTTTTCATATTCAAACAGAACAGAAACATTGGACATAATTTAGAATATGAGCCTATTTCAACAGAGAGCACTTACAGCATGCTAAATACAGTGCTGTGGAAGAGCCACCCAACAGAACTGCAAACACCTAGCATTTTACATCTTTTAAAAGGAGTATGTAGATCAATGACACGCCTCTGGGGTTTGACATACCATCCTCTCTAAATTTAGGGCCCTCAAGCTTCAAGGGTGAAAGTACTAACAACTAATCTGTGCTTTAATTCTAATAGATGATTAGCATTCATTATATGTGTAATTAGTTCTGTATGCTCTACCAAATACACACATACAGTAATAGCACTGATACTGTAGATTCGGTAGCGACTTGGCTGGGAGAAATTCAAATCTGTTTATCAAACGATCCTAATGTGCAATTTAGAGTATGTAATACCATAGACTCTCAGAATACAAAGCAGTTAGAAAACTATTTTTATTACATCCACTTGAACCATTCATAATTAAGACACGTTCACTTACTATGTTCTGTCATTATAATACATGGATAGAAATACTGTGTATATTTCAATGAACATCAAAACCCCAATTTTGTCTCATCTTAAAAATATTTATTTTTGTGGCTGAATTTAGTGCTCATGAGACTAAAGCTCTAAGAATGGTTTCAGCCAAGATGTAGAACAGATGCCATAGATGCCACCACAGGCTTCCTATAAGGAACCAGCTGCACACTTGAGTTCTTCCTGCAGCACGTATACTGGGCCTTGGAGCAGAGCATGCCAAATCTATGCAGTGGTGTGGAGATGCAGACTAGGCACTAGAACTGGACCTTCCTCTCCATCCCCAGGCTGTGTTCACAGTAATGAGATTTGATCTGCCAGCTGAAGGCCAGATGAACCTGCTGAACAGCCTGCCTGCCTAAAGAGCAATTCTGTAGCATCAGGTCAGAGGTACGTTTCTTCTATCTGGAGTTATTAACACCTAAAAGAGCTGTATTATACAGAAGACAAAGTTGACGTAACTGGATGAAACTACATTGTTTCTTCTTCTTCTTCTACATACAATTTGCCAAGCACCTGAGACACTATTCCTCCATTGTGAAACAAAGCTTCTAAAAAACCAACAGAAACCCCACTTGGTATGAATAAATGTCCATTTATTACATTAGGGCTGGAAAAAGACAAGGAAACCCCAACCTATTAAAGTCTTCCATCATACTAAATGAGACTTATTTGGTTACTGTGCCTTCTAACAATGACTGATGAAGTGGCACTGGCCTGGGTGACAGGAGAGGGAGGGGAAGGAGCTGTGGTCTGATTCAGCCAGCCACTTTGTGGAGTGTCCCATCTTATCAGCAGAGTGATAGATGCACAACTTTAAACCTAATACAAAAATATTAACACTTTTGGACATTAGTCATCACTGTTATATCTCTACAATATAATCCTTTATACTGTACAGCTATAACATAAAAGGTGCAATTCCTTTTTCTTTAAAAAAAATCACACACAGCACATGTTTTTATCATTTTATTTTTAAGTATAAACTTTTTTAAACACTTTACATAAATTAACTCCTCTGAGACTAATATTTGATGTACAGTAAATTGTAATTCATATAAAAATCCATAAACAACTTGTCTCACATAATTTACAAAAAAATCAGGGTTTCCTTTGCTTATATGCAACAAGGATTCTACTTGCCATTTTCCCCCCAAGGCAAACCATGTTAGCATTGTAAAATCCATTATTAAATTCCCATGGTAGCATAAGTCACTTGTGCCAATGTCCTTTTAGAAAGCAGCACAGTTTAATGCAGTTGGGTTGTCTATAAACAGTAATTTTTGCCCCATGTTTTAAAATTAACAGATATATACCACATCCTATGCAGTGAGAAAGAGAGAGAAAAAGAGAGAGAGAAAGGGAGAGACTACTTCTCGTAAGCAAAGGTCAACAATTCAGTACTATTTGGAAACACTGTATGGGTCTGTATCTTAATTAAATACAGTGCCTCAAAGAAACCGCCTGTTGCAAAATCTGTAGGCCTTTTTATTTTCTTTTTTTCTTCTTTTTTTTTTTTTTTTTTTAATACTTTTCAGTCCAACTTGANTTTGTAATACTTTTCAGTCCAACTTGAGTGCAGCGATATGCATATGTAAACATATTCTTTAAAGCAGATCACCTTTAAGGTCATTGAGAAAAAAAAAGTTTTGTCATTAGCAGTATCATTCTTCCGGAAGGCGCTCTTTTTGTTACAGAGTCTGGATTGTGCTACAGAAAAAATCTGAGCAAAGATGTAAGCTTGCTTAGGCTCAAGTAGTAATGCAGCAAAACAGTTTGGTCTCCTTTCCAGAAGACACTGGTACACAGTCTCTTTGGCAGCCTGAGCTAAGCCAGTGTGTTACCTCTTTCCTATCTCGCTTTGTCTGAGGAACTGTATATTGTTAGCACTGTCTGCTAATTCTGGATATTGCTCCACAGAGAGTACATAGTACCCATCATATCCTTGTACCTTTCCAGCACTTAGCAACTGCCTCTTTTCTCCTTCTGTCCACAACCTGGCGCCTTCCTCTCCATCTCTTACTCTCTGTTGTTCTCTGGCCCAGGCACTGGAAAGAGCTCTTTGCCTGGCTTGCTCCAGTATCCGGGCCTTTTCCTCATCAAGTGTCATGCCATAGCGGACGTGAAGCGCTAGAGCACCGTATTGCATTTCAACATCAGCAAACCTACGAGTCCTGCCGTTCACCACAGTGGTGGACTGGGAAACAGTGACATTGATGCCATTCTCCAGGGCCTTACGCCCACTCGTCAGCCTCAGTGTCCCAAGGTCACTCTCAGGGGAGGTGGTCTTGATAAAATAGTGTGTGTCCTTTCCCTCCACAGTGAAATGCAAGTTTTCTAGGTAGTAAGCGTTGTTCAAAACAGCTGCCACTTTTATGCAGTCCTCATTAGCAATGTTGAGCACGTTTGTTTGCACTTTGCCTTGATTGACAGCGAGCATCACCCCTTTGCCAATCAGAGACTTCACTGTGGCAAACCACAGCCACGACTTCTCTCCACTGGATTTCCGTCTGCTGACCTGCACTTCTGCCATCTTTCCCAGGGAAAGGAAAGCCTTTGCTTGTCTCGCCACTTGTTGTTGCACTCCAGAAATTGGCTGTAAACAAGAACAGACAGAAGTTTTACCAGCCATCTGTAGCCCCCTAAATGCCAAACAGCCAGGATTTCTTGGTGTGCTGCCCGTGGACAACAACAGGATATGCCACAACTGACAGTGCCAAGGAGTTAATTAGATCTGCATACTGCTTGTTCTGCTGAGTTACAAGACTATTTTGCTAATGTTCAGTGGTTTTACTTTTTGTCTCCCTGAGAACCTGCACAAAAATCAGCTTTAACTTCAGAGGCTATTTACTGGGCTGCAGAGGACAGACTTCCAATGCCAATACATAACCACAAGAATCACAAATCAAGAAAAATCACAAAACGAGTATTTTGGGTTGGAAGGAGACCTTGAAAATCACCTAGTTCCAACCCCTTGCTGTGGGACACCTTCAACTAGACCAGGTTGCTCAAAGTCCCATCCAACCTGGCCGTGAACACCTTCAGTGATGGGACATCCACAACTTCCCATGGCAGCTTGTTCCAGGGCTTCACCACTCTCACAGTAAAGAATTTTGTCCTAATATGAAATCTAAACCTACTCTCTTTTGATTTGAACCCGTTCTCCCAGTCCTGTCACCATCTGCTCTTGTAAATAGTCTTACCCCATCTTTCCTGTAAGTTCCTTCAGGTACTGGAAGGCTGCAAGTAAGTTACCTGGAAGACTTCTCTTTTCCAGGCTGAGCAATCCCAATTTCTTTCCTCACAGGAGAGGTGCTCCATCCCTCTGATCAACTGGGTGGCCCTCCTCTGGACGTGCTTGAACAGGTTTATGTCCTTCCTGTGCTGGGGACCCCAGGGCTGGATGCTGTGTTCCAGCTGAGGTCTCACAAAAGCAGAGTAGAGGGGCAAAATCCCCTCCCTTGCCCTGTTGTCCCCACTGATTTTGATGCAGCCCAGGACACGGACAACTTTCTGGGCTGCCAGTGCACATTGCCAGGCCATGTCATGTTAATACAGGTAAGAGCTGTCTTACTACAGTGTCATCTTACTACAGTGTCATCTCTTTCTCTGAGCTTGTTCAATTATGATACCTGTCTACCATGAGTCCAGTCAAACTGAGGAGATTTTTGCAGGTTATGAAGCTGTGCTTTAGAGCTGGAACAAGCCTTTCTTTATGATGAATCAAGAGATAAGATTCTCTCAAGTAGCTGCAGCCTGAAACCAAACTGCAGGAAGGCTCTCAGAATCGTTCAAGCTACTAAAGAAATGAGGGAAGTCAAACTGTAATGACAGTCTTTGCAGTAAAAGAGAGGGAAGCTAATGGTATGGACCAGTGATGTGGAATACTGGGGACCGATATCCTTTCCTGCAAATACTTGCAGAAGCCGATGAAAGGGGATGTGTGAAAAGACAGTGGCCAATCCGGCTGTGTGACCTTCCATTTCACTTCAAGTATCAGCCTCCTGCCTAAAAAAGCTTTTCCCCAAGAGCTTCAGATGGGTGCAACCCTGAATACAGCTGTGTTTTGTTCATAGCTAGCAATGACAAGTGGCAGTGGATGAAAAGAACCAACAAGCCAGTCTAATGGAAAAGCTAGGGTAGCAGAATGTCATGGAAGAGCCGTGTGTAGCCAACTATGCCAGATGCACTCTTGGTAAAGAGAGGATGGCTGGGGAATGGGACCTGTCAGCCTAACTGCAGTTGTAACCTGGACAGCTGGAAGAGCAGGAGCAGCTAGCAGGAATGGTTAGCTAGTACACCCAGATAGCAGGACAGCTCAAATTACAGAGGTCAGCTGTGGTTGGGATGAGACCTCACAACTGTGCAGAACAGACACATCTTATCCATCTAACCCTGGGTCTTACCAACAACAAGCTGTGAATGAGCTGTACTGATAGAGGTGGGAAGCAGATAGCTGCCCTGGCAGTTGCCTCAGCAGGAAACAAAGACTTAAATAGCTTTGGCTGCACTTCTGAAAATGAGCACTTAGTTTTTGATGATGATCCAGTTTATCTTCCAACTGATCCCTTCTCCTCTTAGTAAAATACTGCTTAAACCATTTGATTCACTGCTGACAAATGAGTCAAAGGCCTGTTTTGTTTTCCTAAATTTCTGGATGGGAAACCATGCAGGAGTCATTAAGATTCATACAACCTTAATTCAGCCTTGCTGTTGATCAAAGCCTGGCAAAAAGTTTGCAACGGTTTCTCAGTTTTGCCACAAGGGTAGCTTTCTGGAGGGGATAACTCCTGAGGGAATTATGAATTAACTTGGACTTTTCATTACTGAATGTGGCAGATTTTGGTCTGCATTTGCTAACAAGTATGGATTTCAGCTGTTGTAAATCCTACTTGAAAGCTATTGAACACAAAATACATTGTAGACAGCAATCATCGGTAAGAGCAGCAAGATGCTATAGCAACTTCATAATGACAAAGTTTGTTTATTTTTAACATGTATCCTCAGATCTCAGTAAAGCTCACTCACTCCAGAATGTTTCAAAATATCAAGTGGTTTGTGTGTTTACTTCTGCCTCCTGGTTGCATCTGTTGTGTGCTTGTTCACCAGTGAATATCAGTTGCAGCTTCTTCCTACCTGAGAATTTTGAATCTTTGTTTTCCTATCACACACTTCTCACTCAGTCATGTCACATGCTCCTGGCATTCCTCACGTTATTGAGCTCTCTCCCGAAGATTTTTGACAACCAGCTGTCTGCTCTCATCTCTTTGACCAGACCAGTTCCCTTTCTGGTATGCCTTTGTGTTATGCTGGTGTTTAGCGGATGATTTCATTCTTTAGCCTTTGAGATCTAACTAAACAACCTCTGATAGCTCTTCACAGCCATGCCTGATGACAGGTCTCTTATCTTCCAATATAACTGGAGGGCTTGCCATGCTCCTGTTTCACTGCTTTTGTTACTCATGGAAGACACTAATCTCATGCGGTGTTCTAAAATCTTTCCCTACTACTCAATTCTTTGCTGTTAAAAACTAACTAACTAACTAACTAAGTTCCCGAAGGCAAAGTTAGCTTCCATATGTTCCTTTCTGCTGGGCCACCATTCTAAGGACTTTTGGTCTACATTAGGTTGTAGGATTTTCTAAGTTTGTATCATCTTTAATTCTTGTAACATTCTCTGTCATAATTCTTGTAAAAAGAGATCTTTTTTTGACTGCTTAGAATGGGATCACCCATTTTAATGTCTCTTCACTCTTCCTTGTAAACCGAAAACCGTAGGTTTTTTGAGGGCATAGGTCTTTGATCTTTGAGTAAGCCTAATTTGTAAATACAATTTTCTTAAAGAGCAGACTTAGATTTTACTTCCATATGCATTTCTTCCATTATTTAAAACCGTAGCAGAATTTCAGGATGAAAGTTCATTTTTTTGCTTTCAAAGAACTTCATAAGCACCTGAGTTTTATGTAATATAGTAGGTTTTACCTCAGGTAATTTCAGTTTCAGTATTTTATCTTTACATATAATTCATGGTGTCCATAACACATGGTTAATATTAAAAAGAAGTAAAATTATAGTGGTGCCTGGTATGTGTATGTTATATCACCTCTTCTGTTTATTTCACTGTCTGTTTTACTACAGTGTTCAGTTACTGTCTTCAGGCTGAATGTTAGAACAAATATAATCTCTGTGGTTTCTGCTATGAAAATTAGACACCTTTAAAGCATTTTAAACTTCTTTTCATTGATCACTGTATTTTAAAAAAATTATTATTGCTAAAAGCAAACAAAAGCTTATATAAAATAGTACCTAACTTAGCAAATCTGTAAAAAAACCCCTCCACCTCTAAGTTCTTAAATTCTTTTGAAACTAGATAAAGGTACTAAGTTCATATTGAACTTAGCAGATAACCTTGGCTGTCAGAATTATCCACGCCTAATAAGATCTGAATAGAAGGGAACACTCTAGCTTGTTCAATTTGTATGTTTAGTTTTGTTTCTTACTGGTATGTCTTCCCATTGCTGGCTCTTCACAAGTTCATAAGAAGGTTCTGTTAAATCAAATTTTGGAACAGGGAAGCCAGGGATGGCATTGTGCAGATGGAAGCCAAATGTCACCAGCCAGCTGTTAACATCTGAAGGGAAATAATTATAGGAAAAAAAGAGAGAAAAATATTAGAATTGTCCTGTATTTTGCAACCATACAATTTTTACATATAATAGCTTTTGGCATAGTTGATTACCTTTTGTGTGGCAACAGCAAACCTATACAGGAAACTGTTCTGTTTCTTACAGTTCTAAACTTAAAATATCTGTCCTATATAAGAGTTGCAGTAGGCTCAGCTGAAAGGTATTACATGGTTCGGCA
>WAAG01065963.1:0-43768 GCA_013390105.1 Tichodroma muraria | reverse complement strand
AGTCTGATGGCCTCAGTGACTTCCAGAACGATCATGGTAGTGCAATTAAGGAGAGATTTCCTCGTCATACAGCCTAAACTAACTGGAATTTAATGGTCAGGTTAAACATGATTTATGTCACACCTTCATCATCAATACTTTAAAACAAAGCCCAAAAAAAAGTACTGCAGAGCACATCCTGTCCTTCTGGTGCGTGTTATTGTGATGACTACAAACTACTCCTGAAATAGCACCTATATGGCCAATTACCTTTTAAACGATTTGGCAGATATTTTTTGTTGATTCAAGAGATCTCCTTTTCAAGATGATGTGGGATCGATGAAATGAAAAGCTAATGAAATGCATCAGTAAGCAGACAGGATACCAAATTATCACTAGATAACATTATTTATGATACATATTATGTTCTGTTAAAAATAAATTACGGGTGGCAACAATCAGTTAACAACTGTTTGGCAAGAAGGAGTGCTCTACCTTGTTTCTTTTTTTTTACACTATCTTCCAAAAATATTAAGCTTAGAGATTGGCAGAGTGCTCCTTACCAAGTCTAATATTTTTTATTTAAGAAAGCTCACAATACGTGGGATAAGGAAGCAGATTTTTCCAAAAAATTAAAAGAATAAAAAATATTTATCTTGAAATAATTTTTAACATCTTCAAATAAATGATATGCCTCATGAAGGGCTGCATCTAAAACTGCCAGTCAGACAAATCACCAATTGTAATAATAACCTTATATAAGCACTGTGTGCCTGTGCATTTCAGACATCAAAGATGTTAAGAAAAGAACCAAAACTGTATTTTGAGTGCAATTTCTGAACTAAGTGCATGATTTTCAATGCCACAAAGAATCTGATTCCATCTGCATGCCCTACAGCACATGCTGCTAAAAGAGGACAGATTCAGAGGTCTGTTTTTATTCTTACTCCCAGGCAGCCTGTTAGCAACCCACTTAATAGCTGCTCTTTGTTAAATGAATGCAAACCCACTTGATTCCCAGGACGCTCTTCTAAGTGGTAGTCTCACAGCTCCTAAGTAAGCGGGGCTGAGCCCTTCCTATAGACTGGCAACATCTGTGTATTTTGGATTATTTACATCTAATTCAAGTACAAAAAATCAAATGTATCAGAGCCATACATTTTCCCAAAAATTCTGGTGTTGTGCAGTCAGATCTTTGGTATGTAGAATAAAGGAACACACTACACATCGCTAACTCTAAAGCAACAAAAATCATATGGGTTCTCTAAGAACTGAGATATGAAAGTTAGCACATTAGCACCTTTTTTTGCCAAAAAGGAAGTTCACTCCTTTTTCTATACTATCCTACTCCTCCTTCCCTGCAACTGGCTGAGTACTCATTACTTTGTGCTAGCCCTGGAGCTTACTGAGCAATTTACATTAGCAGCCTTGCAAAGGTGTACCCTGGAAAATATCAACCAACTTCCAGTGAATATTTCCAGTGAAATTTTCTGTGATGCTGGCGTGTTAAACTGATCACAGAAGGACCCTTCCTGCCGTTGCTACCTACAGTCTCACTCCCTCTAAATTGGATGTCTTTAGATCCAGCATCCCCAAGTTGCAATCAAGTAACCTTCTCTTACCTGTGATATAATCCTTCACATCGTGTATTTTACTGGCTGGGTTGTTATTTCTAAACATATACAAATTAAAAGGAGCTGGATCCTTCCCAATTCTCTTCCAGATTTCAATATCAGGTGTTGTCCACCGACCTGCCAGTATGTCATAATCTCTTTCTCCAAAGTGGACTAGTTTGGTCAGTGGGTCATATAAGCCTCCGTGGAATCCAATTACTAGCTGGAAGTCAAGGTTAGAGTCAAAATAGATCTCTCCATAGGCAGTGTATTGAATTTGTTTGAGCATGAGACCATTGCTACTGAAAACAGCCAGTGGTGTCCCTGTATTGTCTGATGCAATGTAAAACTCATCTCCACTGCTAATTTCCATGGCAAAAAGATGTCCTTGCAAATCATAGTATAGAGATGTGATTTCAGAACTTGAGTGGTTATATACATGAGTTATCCTGGTTGGATAAGTAAGGTCTGCGTAAAAGAACTGGAGATGCTGCCCAAGGCTAGTTTTACTGGAAACTCGTCGTCCAAGCCCATCATAACGGTAAATCACTGTCCACCCACTGCCTTTGCTATAAACTCGAGTAAGAAGGCCCTTTGAACTGTATTCAAAGATTTCGGTACCCCTCTGGCGCAGAAATCCGTCTTCATCTAACCTGTACTGTACATCTCCTAGTCGAGTTATTCTGTCTCTCAGGTCGTACCGGAGCGGTGTCAAACGGGCGCTGCTGCTGGGGTTGAGCAAGTGCAGGTTGCCATTCAGGTCATAGTTGTATCGCCACATTATTTTTTCATTCAGATAAACTGTCTGGAGCTGACCATCTACATCATATTCGTAAGCATATTTTGTGGTGTTGGCAAATGGTCCGATCTTAATTTCTCTTTTCGTCACTCGTCCCATGTTATCATACTGAATTGTAATCCAATACATTAACGACCGAAATATTTCATACTGAATTTCCTTGATGCGCCCATGTGCGTCAAAGTGTTTTGTGTACGTCATTACAGCTGTTGAAATGATCTGGTTAATATCGTAATATATAACTCCAAATTTTCCGAACTGTTCAACTTTGCCAGAGATATCGTCAAACTGGTAGAGATCAATAGGCAATGGGGTTTCATTGATGACACCTTGCATGCTAGTCACTCTGAAGCTGTTGTCATAGCTGTAGTCAAATCGGGCATTTACCATTCCGTCTTCACTAAAGCGGAAAATCTGTCTGTCAATCAACGGGCCAATTTGTCTATATCTAATGGTGCAGATAAAACCATCGCTTTGGAGGTTCACTGTTTTTAGGACTCCTGCTGTCTCATCGTAAGTAAAACTAACTCTTGTACTATCATATAAAATTTCTGAGAGCTTGGTCTGCCGTCTGTACTTGAATAATACTCTTCGGCTTGTCCCCAGGAAAGCAGTTTGAAGGAGCTGCCCTTCTTCATTGTAGTCCATTATAACAGAAGCATTGCTTTCCGGGGGGTTGTATATATTCCGGTAGTAGCCGATGGAGCGGATAGTCTGCATGGTATGACGAGCAACACTGGGCATGGTGACAGCAGAAAGCCGATCCAACAAATCATATTCGAAGATATACTGCCGTTGGCTATGGAGCAGAAGAACCATTGACTGAAAATTAAGAACAGATTTTTATCATGTGACAAATGGTGCAGTATCTCCCCTCCCGCCATATACTGATGCTATTTCTTCACAAGAATGTGACATTCCCACTTGAGAAAATTATCTCCTCTTTAATTGAGTTATCATTGACCTTACATGTTGTTAACATCTCCCTGCCTAATTTACTTGTATGCTTAATTGTAAGGGGTTCTGTAATTAGTAGTTCCACATTCATAATTTGCTACTTGTTATGACTGTATCACTCTTTTATCAAGCGTTCACAGCTAAACAGCAGATTGTCAATGGATTCAGATAAGTCACGTTTAATATGGGAAGAAGTAAAACTGTCTTAGAGCCATTAACTCACAAGGAGAACAACATATGGGAGATACAATTTCCTCCCTACAATTAGAGATGATTTTGAAGAATTTGAATAGCCTGAGATCTCTGAATACTGTGTTCTTGTTCTGTAAGCTTTTGAGACATGGGCGAAACAATTGTTTGATTATTCATATCAAAAGGAACTCCTTGAATTATTCTGACCTTTTCCTAATGCGTGGCTATTATGTATCATAGATCTTGATTAAATTATGTTTGTGGTAACTAGTAAACAGTATTTGCTGAGCAACATCTTCAGCAGAAATATATTTAAACCCCTAAAAGAAATGTATTCTCTTTCTGCATAGCAGACATGAGATCTCACAAGGGTGATTTTCACAGATATTTCTATAAGGAGAGCTATCATTCAGCAACTGTTACATATATATTGATTCCTAATCTTTCGCCTGTCCCTTATTTTGATGCTACAACATAAAGCAAGTACAAATTGACAGCTGTAACTATTTAGAAAAAAGAGCTTTTCTTGGTAGTGAAAAAAGCCCACAAGAGTGAAACATTTGCAAACAAATTATTTTCAGTTGAATTGAATTGCAGATAGTCCCTGTACCTTATTTTAAGTGTTAAGATAAAAGGTAAATGCAGATGCTTCTTGTTAGTCAGTGGCCTAAATAATTTAGAAACACATAAATTCCTAGCAATTAGCTACAGCATGATTACGTATCTGTGGAATGAAACATTCCCCTTGGAACCACATGTTGATACTTAAAATAATTGCAGTGTGCTTCTACTACCTATTTTTTGCTTTGTATGCAGCAGTGAGGTGCTGCAGAATTTCAGCATTTCCAAGCATTTTTAAAAACCTGTGTTCTTTACCTTTTCCAAATACGTGTAACTCCAGGTTTTCCCATCAGCAAACACTCTAGACACTATCCTTCCCTGTCCATCATACTCTATTTTTTCACTAGTCGTGCCTCGCTGTATGCTGCCTATTTGACCTGTGGATGAATAGGTAACATTGACAGCCATCAGCTTGCTGCTCGGGAGCCACAGCGTGGGGTGCCCTGACGTGTCGTAGGCAATCCTCAGCAGGAATTTACGGTGGTCATCGTAGATCTTTTCTGTCTTTGTGGTTCGATCAAAGTCAACTGAAAGGAGGTTTCTGCCATTAACCTTTTTAAAGCAAACAAAATGACACAATAAATCATGCTGTTCAAATCCCAGCCACCTGTTATTTCCACAAAGCTAGCTATTCTTTAAATACCACTTACAGTGATTGATTTGCTGTATGTGGAAAGTATTTTAGCAACTTCTTGATATAATTGTAAGGCACTATATTAGTATCTACCTTAGAAGGTCTGATTATATGAAGAGAGGGCTCAGAATTTGCTGCAATTTATTCTTTCTTGATGCTTAGTCAACTGTTAAGAAAATACTGAAAGATGTGTACTGAAGACTTCTCTAATAAATGGGGTCATTTCAATGAACAAATTACTTCTTTTGTAGGCAGTCTGAAGTATATCTAGCAAATTATTGCCAAAATATATTCCCAGCAACTGCTTTTCCAATTCATAACAATCACCCTAAGAAAGAACTGAATCCCAGTCCTTCACAGCAAGTATTTTTCAAAATAGTAAATACAAGATTAAGATCTTCAACAGCACCTTAGATCTTCAAATTAAGGTTAAATAGTTTTTAGAACATAGGTATTCCCCTTCTAGATCAAATGGAAATTTAACTGAGTAAACCATCCATTGCTGCAATGTATTTATAAGGCTGAAATCCTTAGTAGAGGATTATATCTTTCTCCTAGTTAACTGACCACTTAAAGCCATAAATGACTGGAAGACTACTGAACCATTGAAAAACAGTTAAAAATATGAGTATTTTAATTTGAAAATAAAGCCTTAGCATAGATACATTTATGTTGAAAACCTTTGTATTGATATATGTAAACTACAGTGATGGAAAGTGATTTCTATGTAATACTTTTACACTGAAATCCACCCCCACCTCCCTTTGGTGTTCAAAATACGCCAATTCAGAGAATTAGCTCTCATTTTTGAATTTATAAAAGGAAAATGTCTGGTTTTCTTTTCCTATATCAGTATCTTTGCACTTCTCCATTCCCCTCTGCACTGAATTGTGCTTCAGTGTTTTCCAACAGGCCTCAAGGATTTCTTTGTTCATCTGTAAACCATTTCTGTATCTGCTGTGTCTTTATAAAGTTGTTCTAGGTGGGGTGAAAAACTGATAACTGAGATTTTTTCAACAATGTATTCTGTGAACATGTGGGAAGTAGGGTAGAAATGAACAGAGAGCTATGTGTATTAAGAATTTTTTAAAAATTCCTTTTCAAGTACCTCATACATACATTACAAAGGGTGAACAAAGACGGCTAAATAACATTCAGAAAAGAACAAGAAAATAGATAGGGATACACCAAAGAAATGACTGGAAGATTTTTGCATTTTTCAGGCTGAATGTTCAAAACTTCATATGCCATGGATGTTGGTACTTATACCCTGAGATCAATGTAAGTTAGATCCTTTATTATTGGTATAAAAAGTTTTAAAGTGCTGTTGATAGGTCATAGACGAATAGGGAAAAAGTTCTTCCAAATGCACTGTTTTGCTCAGTCTGTCTCTCTACTTATGTACAATACCTTTCTCTTTGTTAATATGAAATCACTGGCATGAGAAGAATCTGCACTATCAATGTAGGAAAAAAAAATAATTTTCATGTAAATCTCCTAAGTAAAGAACACAAAGTCTCGCAGATGCAGAGTAGCTGTTTTACCTATTTAATGAACCATCAGAAGTTATTTAAATATAATCTGAAAAATTAATGCTACAAGACTGATTCTAGAAGTAGCTTAAACTTAGCTGTGAAATACTTCCATTCAACTCCTTTTTTGTAATATTTTTTTTACTTGTTTTCAGGAAGTTTTTCTTTAAATTTTCCAACATCTAATATTAGCTCATTTACCTAAATTAATTTTTAAATTTTCTTTAACTATGGCTTTTTTTTCCCCAGTGTCTCCCAAATATGGCTGCAGTCATCTCTGCATGTCCCTACCTGTTTTGCTTCTCTGATTTTTTTTCCTCCTTATTATTTCCTCCTTATTCCTCCCCTTCCTTATTTTACATTTAATTATGATTTTTATAAATTTTCTTGTCCACCTTTTGGGATTAGACACTGAAGTTAAAATTGACGCTTCTGATTTCTGAACTGGCAAAGAAAGAAGGGTGGTTTTATGGTTAAGGCAGACGTCCAAGCTATTGTGGTTAATTTCTTGGCTAAGCACATCCTTCCTGTATAAATTGCAACAAAGCACTTAATCCTCTGTCTCACTGCCCTAGCTGCTAACTGGGATAACACCCTTGCCTTCTCACTTCCCAACTGTCTGGTCTGTGTATGGGTAGGATATGAGGGGAAGAAAAGGAAATACCTCTTGTTCCAGCCACTTTCATGTTTTCAGACTTTGCTGACAAAACTCTTGCATTCAGGCACGTGAGGTTTTGGTGAAATTTTGGCTGTGCTTGCCTAATCTCACAACAGAGATAGCAATTAGAGTAACAGTGAGTTTTGGTGATATAGCTTGATTCCTTGGACAGTGTAGGGCTGGAATAACTCAGCTAATGCAGTGCCTTCCTCTGAAGTGCTTCTTAATAACATCTCTGCTAGCAAAACACTTTTAGAGGAAAAGTTGAACGTTTTTATTGTGTCCAAGACAACACTCCAAATATATTTGAAACTTCTGGATTTCATTATGATAAAAACTGTACTCAAAGAAATTTTCAGTGAAGAAACACTTAATAACACAAAACTGAGTCTTCCGACATTCCTTACCTACTGTCCTGATATGTTTCAGTAATTTATGTCTCCATCTATCCTCCTCTGCTTTAATTCCCGTTTTTCTTTCCAGTGAGAGGTATGAAATCTGTCTGTGACTCCTCTATTACAGAACAGAGGAGTAGGAATATCTTGCTGTGCCTTACAGAGAGATTCAAGAAGTAATATGAAAACTGGGGACCTCTGCATAGCCTGGAGTATGTCGGTCTCAAGAGGAGACTTCCTCTTGTGAGTTCCCTTGTCTGTGTTACCTGTCTGCTCTGGGTGCATCCCTAGAGACAGAGTTCATACCAGCTCCTTTATCTGAGACCTTTGTGAGACCCTCAGTACAAAGGCCCTAAAACAGGCTCTTCCATGCAGAGGACTGGCAGGACCTTTGCCTATGACCAGCTTGTAGACCAAACATACAGCTCCAGAGAAGAACTAGCTTATTGAACAATTACAAACCAAGTCAGAACAAAAGCAAGATTGACTGAAGACTGTTGAGTTAAGGAAAGGCAACATAATTCCTAATTAATTTCTTTAGAAAGGTCACTAATACTGGGTAGAACTAATACAAGATAGAAAACCAAGACAGTATCTGACAGCATACTTTTTAACATTAGATACTGCATATATATAACACAGTGAGTGTCAGAGAGATGAGTACATTTATTGGCAATACGTTTTGTCACTGTTTTTTGTCTACGTTTGTCTTCTTTGCAGAAAAACGTCGATGACGTATCTGTCTGTACATAGAAATGATGAGCTCCATAAATTATTCCTGTTCTTCGTTTTCTTTTTCTGCTTTCCTACATCCCCTCATCCACCCCAACTGACATTTCAATAATATCTTTCCATGTAAATCAATTTCACAAAACATTCCTTTGTTTTTCATTTTCATTGGTGACAAGTTTCTTTTTTTTTTGAGGCATTTGTCTCTTATTAGCTCATTCTCCACTTGCCCTACTTCTCCCATTTCTATGTACACTTTTAATTGGTATTATTTTATCCTAATCTGTAATCTTCCATTTTCTTTCCCATCTCGTTAAATCTTTCCCTTTTGTTTGCTCTTTTTTTCTTTTTTTCTTTTTGTTAATTCTTCTAAGCTGCCCATGACAACTTTACCTCCTCTTTTTAACTTTTACCTCCTCTGCACTTGAATGCCAAAACTTAGTGTCGCTTTTGAGAACTGCACTCGTGGTCTGTTTCACTGCCAAACCCCTCTTGGGCTTCTTTCACAAATGATCTGGCAGGTGTATTACACCACTGTGGTATATAATGACGTGCCTATGAACCGGAACCACAAGGATGAGCTTCAGAATTATGGCTTCCTTTTCCTCTTCCTTATCAATGTAAGATAGCTGCCAGAGGTAGTTACTAATATATTGTTCTTAAGCAGCTGCTACTGTGCATAATTGTTCTTTCTTCTTGGAAAAAAAGACATTCCTCTTGTAGAGAAAGTGGTAGAGAGGAATATAACCTGCATAACAGCATCCCCTCCTTTCTTGTCCTGACGGAAGATACAAAATAGTTTAAGATTTCAAGTGGCAAGAAGTCAAGTGGTCAGAAATTACTTACCTTCATTTGATACACTGCCTAGGCCTTACTTTTAAAGACCTGAGTTCAGTTCTAATAGTAAGTCAGACCTTTGATGTGGTCTTGAAATGGTCTCCTGGCAACACAATTTTAAATGCTTAATCTGTGCTGTCTTTACCAAATGGCTGTCATAAATCATAGTTTGCTTCCTACTTGTATTTCACTCACTACATAGGAAGAAGAAATGCCAACAAAATGGTAAAGACATATGCTAGAGGAATATGCCATTCTCATGCTCACACAGTCAAACCCTTTCTACTGTAAGTCTTAATACAATTTTCATTTAAAATAAAAAAAAGAAATAAAATCCAGGGATCGTGCTAACTTATGGTAGAATAATTTAAAACAGGATTCCAAAACAGTTACATGAATTCAGTACCAGAAAGAAAAACAGTAAAGGAAAGCAGAAAATTATTCTTTTTAGCCATTCCAAGTTAAACCCAACAGTTTGAATTCCACAGAGTGCTGATTTTAGGTGGGGTATTTCTTCACAGAGACTAGTACAGGGCTATGTTTTGGATTTGTGCTGAACACACAGTTGATAACCTAGAGATGTTTTTATTATTTCTGGGCAGGGCTTCCACAGAGCCAAGGCCTTTTCTGCTTTCGGTACTGCCGCACTTGAGAGGAGCCTGGAGGTGTATGGGAGACTGGGAGGAGACACAGCCAGGACAGGTGACCCCAAGTGACCAAAGGGATATCCCAGACCATGTGCCATCATGCTCAGTAGGTAAAGTGGGGGACGTTCGGAGTGATGGCTTTGTCCTCCCAAGTCACTGTTAGGTGTGATGGGGCCCTGCTCTCCTGGAGATGGCTGAACACCTGACTGCCCATGGGAAGCAGTGAATTCATTCCTTGTTTCGCTTTGTTTGTGTGTGTGGCTTTTGCTTTCCTGTTAAACTGCCTTTATCTCAACCCACAAGTTCTCTGGGTTTTACCGTTCCAATTTTCCCTGATCCTGCTGGTGGGGGAGTGAGTGGGTAGCGGTGTGGGGTATGGCTGCTGCCCAGGGTTAAACCACGACGCACAGAAAAGAGCAATTAAAAAATAAAACAGCCAATAAATGAAGTAATAAAAACAAGTACTTCCAGATCTACAGTCAGCTTGTCTACAGTAAGTATTCTGTGTTTGCTGGATGGCAGTACCTACAGGAATGTATTTACATTTCCTCATCCCTTAATGAGAATGCAGTAGATACCACTCATGCTTGTGTGCTTACCCTAAGCTTTCGGCCAAAGACATTAACTTTTCCTTGGGCTTGCTCTTTCCGGAATCTCCACTCCACCAGGTTCTGCCCGTTCTCCCCCGGGAGGGTCATGTTTCTCTTCGCCATGGTTGGGTTGGCCGTGCCAGCCAAGACGTGCGGTTCTGTCTGGTAGTGTGAGTCCAGGCCGCTGGCGTACAGGATTCTCAGTGAGCCATCATAACCAATCTGGTAGCTGTTTCTTAACTGATCTGGAAAGGCCAAAAAGAGAATTACAGGTTACTTACATGGGTTAAGACTGCCTTTGTACTGGACACTTTATGTAATATGTGCATCTTGACTTCACATAACTGACCCAATGGTAATAAAGAGCCAGAGTGAGATTGTTAAGAATAAGTGTATCCCAGAGAGCAAAAATGCTTTTAGGACCTATCATCAAAGTTACTTAAACACCTAAGAAAGTCTCATCCTCATAGTATATTCTTTGGACTGGTACAAAACTCATTCTCTGCTGTTTCATTATACATTTCTGGCCTAATCCTAAGCATACTGTGACTATTGACTTTTGCAAGGATGTGGTTGCTGGGATATTACATGCTATTTTTAAGCTGAAATATCACTTCATAATATTTCTGTACCTATTTCCCTTTCAATCTGTTTCTTCCTTCCAAGATTCCTTTTTAATACAAAGTAAGTATTCTACTGCCCACAGCTGCTTACAAAAGCTATCTGTTTAGAAAACTTAATGATACTTCTGTTGCACCTACTGTTGCTTTTCCTGAACAGTTGTTTCTGTAAAGGTGTGACACTGTGTATGTATCACCCCTTCCTCCAGACACTATACCCCTAAAGTTTCACTTCTATTTGGATCTGCTTGTACCAAAAGAAAACAATTTTCAGGCTGATATCTGCTGAGAAATCTTTTGTTTACAGTACCTTGAACCATGGTATAGAAAGAATCGATTGATGATAAGTTGGAAGTGATGCTGACATCTTCCTCTCTGCTGGATGACTCAATGTCCACTGTAATGGCCCTTTCCATTTCCCCATGAAGGTTAGTGACGACTCCAGTTGGGAATGTAACGTTTGTTAGACGGCCCTCGCTATCGTAGCTAAAAAAAAAAAAAAAAAAAAGGTCCAGAAATGATACATAGCAGGAACAAATTGTTTTCACTTACAACTAAAATGAACAAAACCACCAGTTACTCATATTGTTAAGGCACTTTTGCTTTTTTTTGTGTGCATGGGATAGGCATAGTAAAGACTTCAAACGTGCTTTGAAGTACTCAAAAGACCGCTTAACATACAGCAGCCTCAATGGTGATAGCAAGAAAAAACAGATGGATCTTCAGCTCTGCATATTATTCTTTGAAGTGTGACCAGATCCTGCTGCACATCTAATTCACCGTTTCAAAGGAAGCATATTTATTGGTGCTAAATTCTGTAGCATTCTGTACTCACTCCCTCTTACTGGACTAGATTTTGCTGTTACTGTAGGAATCCTCAAAATTTTTGAAAAAAGGTTATCTTAATAAGAGTGTCTCTTGGGCCTTTCCTGTTCAATGAGTATGCAGAACACCTGTACTCCTGAGTGCTGAACATCCCTTGTATTACTATGAGCAGAATCTGGGGTAATATTTAATCTACTTAAGCTGCTTGTAGCTGGAAACCAGGACAGCTAGCATCTCTAACTTGTTAACTGCCTGAGGATCGTAGTTTGAGAATTGTGACACAAACCATGAGATTTTTTTTTCTGTGTCTACTGACATTTATTCAAAGCAACAGCTATATATCCATTTAATATGAAGTATAAAATTGAAGTAGATCTTGGTACATGACCAGAGACCATGCTTACATCCAAACATGCATTTTGGTTACAGTATAGAGAAAGGACTGTGTGAGCACAGTCAACACACAGTGTTACGCACAGTGAGTGTAAAGCACTGTGTGAGCTTCTGGTCATAAAGCTTGTCTTTAAGATTAGCTCTTCCAGTACTAGAGTCTTGATTTGTCAGCCTAGGTGTTCAGCTGAAGCTCCTTGTTTTGAAGTATTGCCTGCCTGTAGCTGCAACAGAGAGAAAAAAGCATCCAAAGGATGATTTCATGCCCACATATGACCTGTTTGCTCTCAGGAGTTTTCTGCCCCTCTCCTGTGACCATGTAGTGGGAAGCTGAACAACACCTTAGTCTCTTAAAGTAACTAGAACATGACCCTGCAGGTCCTCACAGTGTGCTAGACATTTCATGCTGATATTTATCATCAAAATTGCTCCTACTGGAAAAGAAAAGCAAAACCAAAAAAAAGCCCCCCAAAAGCCCCAAGCATATCACTGAGGCTACAGAAACTCTTTTCCTTAAAATGAGAGAATTAATCCTAACAGCTGTAACCCACTACACTTCCTCTGAACAGCATGAGTACTGCACAGCATCGCTGTAACTGAAAGGATTAAGTTAAGAAATGTTTTCTTTGAGTTTGCTTACTCTGTAGATTTGACAGCTTTTTGCATACAGTCATTTCCATCCTTTTAGCACGGTTGATTTCCTTTGTTTATGTAAGACTTTTACTTAGCAACAGGCAAGAGAAAAGAATGTTTAAAAATCAGAAACGATACTGCAAGCCAGGGAAGTCAAGTGAGGAAACTTATTTTCTGAAGTTAAGTACATTTCAAGATAATGGGGTTTCTTCCAGTGTGTTTCTGTCCCTAATTGTGGTTCTTTTTCACATACTGGACTTGGCAAGCTGAGATATTCCATTTATGCAGGAGCCCAAAACAAACATACTGAAGTTCCTTGTGCATGAATGTGACTGCTAGCCTATTCATGACCTTCAGTCTCATTCCTCTGTTCCAAGAACTTATTTTATTTTCATGCACAACTTCCCTTTCCAGCTCCCTGGGGAGCATATATTGTCCAATTAGTGTCCTTTTCTATTTTCTTCTTTATGTTTGAAAATGGTACCAAATTACTTTGCTGGGAATTACTTCCATCCTTTGATTGCAGTAGTCAAGTACTGGTCTTTATGTCAAACAATGCTTACTAAAGCCACAGAAGGTAAGATTTTCCTGTAAGAACTTTTTACCCTTAAAATCACAGTATCTGTGAGAAACTAATTACCATATTGCTCAGTATACCACCTGAGCTGGAAAATGCTACACATCAGTAATATTCAGCGCAAGTGTGTAGCTTTAGTGCACAGCACTGAACTGCGCTAGCCTTCTTTTATGCATTCTCGCTTCCACGTTATGATTTTTTGACTGTGCCTGTAGTTCTTGAACTGGTCTTGTCTTTCACAAATATGGGAAGGCCTGAGATAAGCAGTTAACATTATTACAGTAGGAGAGAATTCAAAGACCAGCAAGAAATCATGCTATACATTCATGTTCTTAAAAACTTGACTTTAAAGCTGAAAGAATCTTAAAAGCCATGATTGCTTGGTTCAGGCATCCTGGTGCAAGAAGAAAATGTGACTGAGACGTGAAAGGTAAGAATAGAATTTCTCATGCTTTTATAACCAGGAAAAAAAGAAAAAGAGGAAATAGGCCTTTCTACAATTCACTACATATTCCATTTTATGACAGACTGCTATGTGTGTCCTTCATTTTGTTCACTGTATGTTGAATACTAAACTTATTTTATACTTGCTATCTTCTTGCCCACAATCAAAGCCTTATCAATGCATAGCATAGCAACATCACTCTTACCTCTGGGCATTCTTCAGCCATTTTTCTTATTACATTCAAATATCCTTGCATTCTGCTGCCAAGGTGAATTTATTCATTCAAGATTGTCAGTTTTAGACTGAGAGATTTCTTTTTATCTGCCTAGTTTTCTAATATTGAAATTGCCCTAGAAGGAACGAGATCTGAAGTCTAGAGGGTGAGCGCCTATATTTGGCATTTCACAGCCTCTTTGATCTTTCCATCCAAACACAAGCTCAGGCGCACGTGTTACCATGGAGCCCTCTGATCTTTCTCCTTTGCCAGGCTCCACAGCAAAGCTGTTCCACCAACCTCCTCAATTCCTCAAGAGAGTCTCACATAAACTTTTCAAGAATCTAAACTATAAACTCGCTCCCTGGACGTGACCTTGCGTGCACTAATCCGCTCAGCTCATTTCTGTTGGTATTAATGCAACAATATTAATATTTGGTCAATAACTACGAAGGCAGCAGTGGGGGCAGCTGCCACCATTGCTAGCTGAAGTTCCCCCTTAGACCCTTTTTCTGCTTTGAGATGAGCTGCCACTGCCAGATAGTTTTCCGCTTCTGCAGTGAGAATTTCTCAGAGATAATGATTATCAACTTCCCAGATTCTTGACCTTTTGCTCTTTACCTGCTGGAAGTCTCTCTTCCATTGCTCATCTCCTTCAGTTTTAATTACATGCCTTCGCAGACCATTTTCTGTTCTAGGCTATGTAGGACAATTCACTTTGCAGTAATAACTTCCTGGTAAGCCTTGCCACAGATGGAAATGTCCTACTTTCTTTATTTTTGACTTGTTTCTCAAGTGTATTTTATCTTTATAGCACATTTAGCTCAACCCCAACTTGCAGAGCATTATTAATGTTTTATATCAGAAGTTATTTCAATGTAGAATAGGGAGCTGTAGAAATAAAGTGCATAGTAAAGGCCGCACCTAAAGCTACTTGCTAAGTTATGACTGATACTGTTTTTTCCCCAGACCTCTGCAGCACAATCCCTCAACAAAATAAATTCTGTGATTTTTTTTTCCTTTTGTTGTAAACATGTCAGGTTGAAGAGCAAGGCACACCAGTTCCAGCACATTTCAGATAACAAGACATACAGTCCAAATGCATATTAAGTATTTAGGACTGGTTACAGATTATACTATTAGTTGGGATACTGTAATAGAGAAAGAAAGCATGAATGCATTTCATAATATAGACATGTATAATTTTGACAGTAGAAAAGAAAAGTACTGTTACACTTTCACTCAGCTAACATCAGGTATTTCCTCTATGCATCTCAGATTGCCAAGAGTGGCTAAAAAATTTATGGAACATTACCCTAGTTGTTTCAAACTATTAATGGGAAGCCTTTTATACAAGAGCGCTGCTTCTTGGCAGGTGAGAACAGGAGGTTCAAGGTTGACATTCAGGAGTGCAATGTGTTGTTGTTTTAGGTGCATACCATGTTGACAACATGCTGAAAAATCTGTCCTAACCTGGCAATGAAATGTCTCCCTTGGCTTGTCGAGGCCATTTAAGCTACATTTACATAAAGAACCGTTGTCTTTAACATGACAGAATTTTGGTTTCCAAATATATTCTTCCACTTGTATTCAGCCTCCATAGCACACTGCAGGCTTAGCCCCTCCCAAATGAAAGTGAATTCAAAGTTGGAAAATGATGGTAAAGAAAAGCCACTCTAGTAGCACTTTCACTGCATGCTTAACCAGTATCAAAATGGTTATCTTGCCAATCAAAAGGAAAGAAGCCCACAGTTCATATATCATCACTTTTATTAGCATTTCATCACCTGTAGGGAGCCCTCCTGTCCCCTACTGGTTTAAAATTGGGCACGGCAAGTTCTGGCCACCTTTAAGCATTATGTGGGCCATAGAAGTGAAGGAAAAAACTTTCAACTTGAATGTAATAAATTTTGCAGTTTTTTTCCTTTATTCAATTTCTACATTGCTTTCCTCATTTTGATATGCATTTTTGCTTTTTATATATCTGAAGAGAGACTGAATGAGCTTGCTGAGAATGAAAAAGATTAAAATCTAAAGATGCATGGACAGAAATGATTTCTCCTTTTTTTTTTTTGCATTTCTTATTTAGTCTGACTGAAAGAGACACTTCAGTGGATCCGTAACTACTCATTTATAACCTGCACATGTTCCTTTATTTCCATACAGTACATTTGTATTTGTATCTTAAAAGGTTTAGCCTCTTGCTTGTGAATTCACAGTACAATTATATTGGGAAACCTGAAATATTAAACTGTGACTTCCTTTGGAGATATAACAATTATTTTTTTTTAAACCCCAAACAATAAAGAATACGGTGGTATGTCTTCCTAATATTTTGTTTTGTTTAACAAGAAGAAAGCAAATGACAATTTGATATATATTAGTAGCTTGTAAATTATGACAAGTGGGTTTTTTAGATTTTATTTTATTAGTGTCTAAGAAGTGATAGCTTTTTTCTTTTTTTTTCTTATCTGAAATATTGTTAAGCATGAGAAAAAATGCAGCCAGGAGGATCAACTGTGTCCTGGGGTGCATCAGGCACAGCATCACCAGCCAGGCAAGGGAGGGGATTGTCCCACTTTGCTCTGCACCGCGGTGGCCTCATCTTGAGTGCTGGGGGCAGTTTTGGGTGCCACAATATAAGAAGGATATAAAGCTGAGCATCCAAGGGAGGGCCATGAGGATGGAGAAGGGCCTTGAGGGAAAGCTGTATCCTCATATGTGGCTCATATATGACCAAGTGGCTGAAGTCACTTGGTCTGTTCAGCCTGGAGAAGAGGACACTGAGGGGAGACCTCATTGTGGTCTCAACTTCCTCATGAGGGGAAGTGCAGGGTCAGGAACTGATCTCTTCTCTGTGGTGACCAGTGACAGGACCCAAGGGAATGGCATGAAACTCTGTCAGGGGAGGTTTATGTTGGATATGGTTTATACTGGAAAAGGTTCTTTATCTAGACAATGGTCAGACACTGGAACAAGCTCCCCAGGGAAGCTGTCACAGCACCAAGCCTGACAGAATTAAAGAATTGTTGTTTGCACAACACTCTCAGACACATGGTGTGATTCTTGGGGCTGTTCTGTGCAGGGCCAGGGCTGGGAGCTAGACATTGATGATCCTTGTGAGTTCCTTCTAACTCAGAATATTCCATGATTTTATGAAAAAAACCCAATATTCTTTACAATCTTACAGAATTCTAAATATATGAAAAAAAATTTCTTCCTTTCTTTCCCCTTTCTTTCCTGCTTTATTCCTCTCCCCGCTCTCTCTCCCTCCTCTTTCCTTTCATCTGTCCCTTTCTATTTTCCTTTTCCCTTCTGTTGTGCCTAGCTCTGAGAAAAAAGTGGATGAACAGGAATTACAGAAAATAGGTTCAGGAGTGATTCTAGGGAAGAGCTAAATTAAACTACAGCCAGAATCCCAATTCTGGACAGAAATTTACATGTCTACTTGTTTTTTAATGGAATTTGGGCAGAAAATGCACACTTCCAAAATCACAGAAGTTAGAAGGTCATTAAAAGTATTACTAGTATCAGCTACATTTCTTTGTCCTGTCCAACCATCAGACAACTCAAGCTTTTCCTGTTCCTTTATCTGATGGCTTTTCCATGGGGAAAGGGTCTTTACCCTGTTTTCATCTGGGGAAGTCTTATAAAACTATTTGCACAGCTGGTTAAATAATTCAGGTAATGGTCTTTTATCTTAGCAATGTGGTCAGGACAAAATTTTTAGTCCAGGTTTAATGAAGATATTTCCTCAGCTGGAAAGTGATTGACAATTTCTCTTTTCACCTTATCCTTTTATAAGTGCAGCTCTTGAGGCATTTTATTTGGTGTGTCTATTTTGTCATAATGTTAAAAGTACAGTTTTTGGTCTTTTTTTGTAAACTGGCAGTCAGCACACCAGATGTGAACAATTCACTGAAATAGTCCTTTCTTGACAGCCATAACTCATCTGCAAAACAACGGGCACACTCTAAACGAGAATCACTGCAGGAAATGTGTCTGCTGCAAAGGGAGCTCAAAGGAATGAATCAACACCTTTTCCCATGATAGCTCATTCACTTCCATACGGAGAAGGTTTTGATGCTCATTTTCCACTTCATTGCACAACCAGACAAACAAGCTTGAGTTCAGTGCTTGTGCTGCATAAGATTGGCCACTTTCAGAGCCCAATCCAAAATGACTTCCAAGTATTTGGAGCCAGGTATTTTGGGGGAGTGGTGCTTTGTGGAGAAAGAAGCAATACATGAATTTATGATGCTGGGGATTTTACTTTTTGCCAGAATACTGCCAAACGTCTCACTCACTGCTGCATGGTACTGCAGTCCTCCATGCTGTGCTGATTGCTGCAGCAAACACCTGCCATGTATATTCTCATAAGGAGCCACAAAACCAAGGAGTCTCTCATAACTCACGTATCTGACATGCACCCTACATGCACATGAACTTGCACAAATGAATGGGGTTAATGAAGCCAGTGCTTTCCGAAGAGCAGGATGAACAACTTCAGTGTGTGTGCCTGGGGAAGGGGTGCACCGGGAGCAGCGGGATGTAGGCAGTGTGGCTTTCAGGAGAGGCATTTTTAAGGGTGGAGCAGCTTCCCAGGGCTGGGGGAGTGCCTCAGCAGCTCACACTCTTTCCAACTGAGTGCAGCCAATTCAGAAGCAATTCAAGGGGGCTCATTCTTATGAAGATGAGACTAAATACAGTAGCTAGGTTGTTATCTACAAGACCTCAACACTCATCCCTCACTTTTCAACTTCCCTGTAATGGGAATTCACTGCTCCTGAGCCCTGTGGAATGCACAGAGGACAGATTCTGGATTTGCCAGGGTGTGCCGGTGGGCAGCTTCCCTAACCTCAGGGCTCCTCGGGGCTTGTCTGTCATCTCCCCCACCTTTTTAGCTCATCTATTACTGCACAAATAAACCGTGTGCCTTGTTGATATAAATACCAGAGTATGGCCTTTCAAATAAAAGAAATGTTGGTGTATATATACTTTGTGTGACAGACTGTTCCTTGTTGTAAGGTCTGCTTAAACTGTTGGAGCTGAGTGTAAAAGCCTTTAGTGAAAAAAGGACGTAAGGCTGGTCTGTTTGGTCAGATATTTTGTTCACAGAATAAGCTGTAATGTTGCTTTTTCCCCCTTAATTCTTATTTGGTGGTAGGGTGAGGATTTAATTTAATTTAATTTTTATTTTGGAAGGTAAAAACCTGACAAAACTGCTTTTACAGGGTCACAAAAAGTGGGCAAATCACCTCATTAAATTACATCATATTTGAAAAGCAAATTTAGTGAGAGTAAAAATTATGTGGGTGTATTTTCTTTTAGGGCAGTGGAATACCAAGATAGTAAACAATAATTGTTAGATTCAGGTTCTGTGTTTAATTTAGAATATCAACCTTATTCCTTCAGAGTACAAGTCACACCAAATTAATGCATGTTTCAGAAGTGAGAATTTCTGTTCTTGGGAGGGGACTCCAAAGGTTAGACTTTAAACTGCATGTCCCTTGTAGGCTTCCTAGAGAGCTGGTCAGTCTGGCCTCGCTGGGACATCAAGGAAGACCAAATCTCTTGGCGGGGCTTGAAAATATGTTTGAATACCGCATGACTGAAAACAGAGATCAGCCTTTTCACATGTGGTCCTGAGTTCTTCCACCCTCACCACACCAGGCTCCCTGCGAAGCGAGTGTGAAGAAGAGTGAGCTGGCTTGAGTCTAGCCTCCCTCACTTCTGTTTGACAAAGAAAACCAACACGGAACAAGAATATTAACCTGTCAATAATGGAACAAATGGTATTGTGAAATCCTTCATAAAGCCAGAAGTGAGATGCATACTTTCAGGAGCCTGGGCAGAGCTGAGTGGATTGACAGTGCAGGACATTTTTTTCATTAATACAAACAAAATTGTTTATTTTGTGATACTATCCTAACTTCTAAGTGCTTTCTGAAACCAGAGACACTACATGCTGACTTTCTTGACAGAAATCAAAGCAATTCTTCCTTTTTCATACATGTAAGATGCAATAATATTGCCATGTGTCTTCACCATTCCAATTTTGATATTATTATCTATTCAATGGCTTCCAGGTCTGCTTTTATTATGTAGCCTAGTTCTAAGGAGAAGAAACAGTAACATTCAAGAATGAAGAAATGGGTAAATGTCTATTAGATGAGACATACTACTGCTATCAGAACAATTAGGAGACACATTGCAGTTCTCTAAAAAAATGTTGTCTCTCATTACATTTGTATCTAATGTTATATATTAATGGATTATTTTTAACATGGCTCTTTTTTTATTAAGCTCTTTTTAAATTTATGAATAATTTTAATTATTTTATAATTAATTTTTAATTTTTTTTATAAGGATGAGTTTGAAACAGCAAGTTTGAGCTCCAATGTTAGCACAAGCCTTGTAAGACTAAATAATATAACATCGTATTATGACATCTACTGTAAAGCTGAGTTACAGTTCAGGTTTAGAAAACTGTGAGACATAACCTCTATTCTTTAAAGTTGAAGACAGAAATTTAAAAAGTGTATTGAATGATTTATCTTAAGAAGAAACATGATAAGTCCTGTCAGCAAGCACAGCCATCACTAAGTTCTTCTAGAAATTGCATGTTGCATGAAACATGGTTACGTACTTGAGTAGTGTTGATATATTCAGTGGAAAGTTAAAAAAAAACCAGATTCAATATGCCAGCTTGATATCTTGCCCTGCAAGTTCTCTTTGAGTAGGGAGCACACTTAACTTGTTTGAACAGAAAGGAAGAGTTTTCATTGCCTTTTGGCCAGCCTTGCCTCCATGGGTCTACATGAAGATGTGGGAGAGGCTTATGGCTACTAGATCTTCAATCTGTGTCATATTGAGAGGAGGAGAAGCAAATATGCTTTAAGAGAGAAATATATGTATTGCATGCTGCATTGTGCCAGGCTATGTGGATACAGAGGCACTTATGCAAGGACTAGATATCTCAAAAATATTCCCAAAAAGACAGTTCAGAAACAATTAAGAATGAAGAGAATAAGATAAGTTTTTTGTAGCTTGAGTAAATCTAGTATGGAAAGATTAAAGACATTGCACTTGTATGTCACAGTTTGCAATCAAGGGCTCATGTGATTTCACAAAAGTCAATGCAAGAAACATGATAATTGGCTAAACAAAAGTACTTGAATGAATATAGTTAATTATTTTATAGCCACTACATTTTACACTGATGAAGAAGGAAGCAGCAGCAGTATAAGCAGAAGGTACCAAAGACTGTTGAAAGTAAAAGGATAAAGATACCTAAAAAGCACTATGATACCAAGGACATTCAGATAGTGCTGTTTAGTAGTGGTAAAAAAAATCCAGATTACAATTTTTTACGAAGTTCTGGGATTTGTAAGAAAGCAGAATCAAATTAGAATGAAAGCCCCAAAACCACAAGTGAAAAAAACCCTAGGCATTTTTAGATATTCATAGCACTGAAGTATAAATGGAATAGAAAAATGAACACAAATAGAAACACAAATGTTACAGGAAAACAGCCCCCCACAAATGTTACCGGAAACAGTAGAGAAATAGTAATTATGAAAACTGGATTTTGAACCTCTTAATATACAGTAAAAGTGCAAGTGAGCTGACACTACTATTAGGGTATAATTTCCATCTGATCAAATTAAATACTTGCTCTTCAGCATAAGTTCCATAGACTTTTCCACAGCCAAATTTCAGTATTTCCAACAATTCAGACTCCACAAGCAACGAATTAAGACGAAGCAAAAGAAAAACTGCAAAACACAATCTATTCTCTGTTGCCAACTGTTGACAGTTACAGATGATGTGCCTGGTACTTGGGGAAACTAAACAAGTCCAAGCCAGAGGCAATATCTGACTCTGTATCACAGAGTTTTAGGGAAACCACAGCACCGAATGCATTGCTAATAAAAGCATAATATGCAAACTCCGCAGCACACAGTGAAAATAGATTTTTGCTTACAATTCTCTGGAGTCCATAAATTACTGTAAGGATTTCACATTCTGCATGATTTCACCGCTTTTCCAGAATAGCTGGAAAGCTCGTTAATTTAACTGTGGGAGCAAAGTAAACTTGTAAGAACTGTGCTTGCTAATGTCACTCTCTTTGCTTCCTTTTGCACTGCCTTCAAGACAAGGATTGAGTGGGAGAGAGAGGAGGGGAAGGAGAAGACAAATGAGCTCAGGGCAGGAAGTGTCAGGGGAAACATTGGATGGACTGTCAAAAGATACAAGAGGGGACTGCGAAGAAATTCACTGCTGGGAAAGGAAAAAGCAGGAAAGTCAAACACACCTTAGGGAAATGGGAGATGTGGGAAGGAGCAAGACACAAGGCAAGAAAGTAAGGAAACATAGTAGGAGGTCTGGAGAGCAAATTAGAGTAATGGAAGAAAGGCAGTGGATTTCTACAGAGGAAGAGCCATCTTAGTCTGGATCAGATCTCTGCCTGCTGATACTGCTTCTAAAAGAAGAGGAAGAAAAAGGAGAGAAAGCTGAAAAGAGATAAGGAACAGTGGCTGCCGGGATTACTTCATGTCTAAGGAGAGCGCACGCAACCCGGACGTTCCAAAAGAGCTCGAGGGGGAAGGAACAGCCGTCTTTTTACAGAGGAGCCTGCAGAAGGACCCGGGATGTGACTGCAGAGGGACAGATCCCAGACGCCCCACACCCTGGGCTGACCAGGACTTGTTCCCAAGCAGCTGTGGGGAAGGAGTCCGTGTCCGTGAGAGACGGGCGCGGTGCCGAGCGCTCCCATGCGCACGCAGAGCGCGGCCCTGCCCCGGCGGCTCTGCCCGGGCAGCCAAGGCTGCCGGCTGCTTGTCCTGGAGGGATTCTCCCTCGCCGAGCAGCCTCTGCCACCTCCCCACCTACCTAAGGAGCACAGGGCAGCCACAGGCTGGCACGGCGGCCTGGCTGGCAGCTGCTGCGATGCCGGGGCTTTGATGGAGACCCGGGCTGGTCGCCCGGGGGCACCTGCCGAGGCTTTTTAGGCATTTGCTTCTGGTATTTCAAAACTTAGGTCAAGAGAAAATGCTCGTTTTGTGCACCCGGCTTAGCTATCTGTATGTAAACTCAGAATGGAAACTGCTGCATAGAAATAATGCCATATAGGCTAGCTCGGAAGTGTCACTTCCAAAATGCTAATGTGCAGATAATTATTTAACTTTTAAGATTTATCTGTTTAA
The DNA here is from genome assembly GCA_013390105.1 of Tichodroma muraria. Classification (NCBI taxonomy): domain Eukaryota; kingdom Metazoa; phylum Chordata; class Aves; order Passeriformes; family Sittidae; genus Tichodroma; species Tichodroma muraria. The sequence continues at coordinate 20,672 of WAAG01065963.1, read as the reverse complement.
ATGTTCGTATTATGCATACATAATATGCAGTTATAGTTAATAGTTTCCAGCTCAGATATCTCAGAATTTTGTAAGAGAATTTGATTAGGCTGATTACTTTTATACCTTGTTTAATACTATAATTTCATTATAAGACCTAATCTGGGCAACTTTTAGTTTCATATGGCTCCATTGATTTTTCAGTATGCATACATTTTCAATCATTTTTGTAAATGCTTTGTTGATATCATTTTCATTCAGCAAGTTTTTGGATTTCTGAAAAGAGATAACAGTTTCTATGAATTTGAGTAACAGCGCTTTTAAAAAGTACACATTCCTGAAATATAAGCTGTTAGTTTTGATCAGTACACTATAACCCTTAGCAAAATAGAAATTTACAAGTCCATTTTGCCATAAAGATATTAAAAATCCCCCAAGTCTGTAAACAAAGAAAACAGATTATATGATATCCTAAGTAATTCAAGCTAGAACTTACAATTTCACTGTAAAAACCAAAAAGAATGTAAAAAAAATTTTCTTGTGTGTCAGTCCTTCCCTTCTTCAGAGAAAGAGGATACTAAATAAAATAAACTATAGAATAATTAGTGTCCAGGCTAAAATAAATAAAAAAGTAAATTTCTTTTAGATCTGCTATTAGTGTGATTTAAACTGTGGAAAAAAGTCATGAAAAGAAACAAGACCTAATGCATTAGTATGTGCCAGACCAGTGATTACTAATTTTTGGGATGCAATGTTTTTGCAAATATTTCCCCTTTGCACCAAAAAGTTCTGAAAAAGGAAAAAAGAAAGACTGAATCATTTTCATAAACCTGCTCTCAAACCACTGAGTACTCAGCTGAAATAACTTCTTTGGATCCATGCTCCACTTACACAACCAGATTTGCACAGGAGAATAGTTAACAAAGCTATTCCTGAGTTGCTCCTAAGGCTGAACTTTTTATTACTGAACCCACAGTATTTTTCCTCCCTCTATCTTCAGCCACTTAAATAATCAATAGTGTGACAATCGAAAGGTGAAAAACCCAGCTATACTCAAAGCCAGTTGACAAAAGGCATTTCTAGTCCATCGGACATTCAAACATTTGAACATTTTTAACTGTGTGGGAAGAAAGTCTGAATTCACCACAGAATATAAATTCTATCCTTTTCTCAAAATATTTTGAGAATTTGAGTAATAGAGTAAATAAAATACATAAATAAACTGTCATATTAAAAGAAAATGCATTCAGCAATGAAGTTGAAATATTATGCTATGAAGTCAGAATGATTTCTTTTCATAATTTCTTATTCCTTACTTAATGTTTGAGGGACACCTCTCCATTTTAACAAGGCTTCATTTTTTTCAACAGAGAAGATTTCACCTGAAAATGTTTTAGCCCATACTACCTACAAACATGAATATGCAGAGGCTGAGAGAGATACACACTTGTACATCATGTCATCCCCAAACAAACTCTTCTATGATAATTCATGGTCTCCATCTATTTTGGCAATAGTAGCAAAAACCTCCTGAAACCCAGCATCGGCAGATTTAATGTTACAAATCATCAGCACCAAAAAGTCACAATAAGACTTCTTAGAATAAAAAATGCCAAAAGAATTGCGTTCACAATTATTTTTTCCTTCAAAAGGGAAATATACAGACATAGCTTTGGTGTATGGGGATGTTATGTTGAAAAGAAGCAAGCAGCTATGATGACTGATGGATGTTTTTAAGAAGGCTGTTTTGGCAAGAAAAATAACACAGTGCCTTCCCCCTGCCCCTTATTCCCTGTAGCTTTACATAATCAGTACAATTTTTTATTTTTGGTTTTAACTTGTACAGAGCATCATAGAAAACATTACTGGAAGGGACCTTGAGAGGTCATGCAGTCCAACCTCTACCCCAGGGCAGGATCTGTTCTTCCTGCATTGGTCCTGAAAGATGTCTGATCTGTTTTTAAAGACAGTCTGTGAAGGGCAAGGGGTCACTATCATTGTTGTCTGCTCCAGGGCTCCAAAATCTTCGCCGTGAAGTTCCTCCAAATGTCTGATCTGAATCTTCCTTGTTGCAATTAAACAGATTACTGCTTCACCATGGCTACAGGGAGGAGATAAATATCTTTGCTCTGCAAAAGCCTCATACACTTGCAAATTTGGGGAAAGTGAAATTGCCTAGCTTTTTCCATAATTACTTCAGCTTGGGAATTCTAATGAGACATTGGTTGGAGGTAATTGTTTAGGAAGTGCATAAGCAGCAGCCTGGAAATAATACTAATACTTACTGAGGGGAATAGCCTGCCCTTTGGGCTCTCTCTAAGCCAGCTGGACTCAGACCAGACTAACTCAGACCAGAAAGTCTGCATGAAAGCAGATCAGGTGTGAAAGACAGCTATTCACCGTCTCAGGAAATAGCTATGTACTTCACAACACACACTATCCTAAATTCTCCCTACGATGAAAACTACAGACCTATCACCCACTGAATAGTGAATATAATATCCACTTTTTTGCGATCATGCAGATGCCATTAAGATACATTCAGGAGCCACCAGCTACTGCTGGACACCACAGCAGGCTATGCAGAAACTACAGACAACATGGAGAGAAATTACTGCCCTGATTAAAACTCTAGGTCTTCAATTAGCCAGTATGAATGCCAGCATGATTTAAAGTGCCCGCTGTACCCAGCAGATGCCTTAATTTCCATACGGGACTTCACTGTCCCCTAAACTGACTGTCTTGCCCAACTTGCCTACTGGAAACAAGTGGCTGTGTCTGTCACTTCACAGTTAAACACTGACTCTTCTCTCTATGGAAATGGATGGCTATTCCCAGCCCACCTGTGGGCTGTGCTTTGGTCTCTCAGCACACAGGACAGGGCTAACTCATGAGGAGAACACTTGCCCTCCCAATCGAACACTTTCTCATTCCTCTGTGTACCCTCACTGTGCTTCTGTGTCCTCTTGGCAGGACCTAAAAAGATACACAGCGGATGCACCAAAGCAGAATTAAATATTACAGATGTGTGCTAATGCTTTGGGAAGGTGCCCGCTACCAAAGCCCTGCCAATTTACAGATTATTGTAAGAATACCTTAAAACTGGCAGCAGTACCATCCCACCTGCTGTCTTTGTCAGGGATCAGAATTTCTAGCCCTGTCTCCACTTCAGGACACAATATGCAGTGAAGCAACACCTGCTGCTCTTCTGCCTCTGATGGGCATCTGTAAAGGCTGGAAAGTAGATACAGGTGCTCTGAGTCCTCCTGCACACTGCCTCAGCCAAATGTACACTGACAGAAATATGAAGTTATCTCAGAACACAGATGTTTGGCTTTGCTGCCACTGCCTGACACTGGCACTTTATTTTCTTTATCATGTGTGTTGAATTGAAAGCTTTTTTTTAGGCCCTGACCTTGGCAGCAGTTGCTACTGCATTTCATCATAAAGATACGAGAAAAGAAGAGGGGGAAAAAAAAAAAGAAGAAGGACTTACTGAATTTTCATGATGCCCTTTGTAATCCTCAATAGTTCAACTAAAGGCCCTCTTAACAGTTTTATTTATCACAATACCACTACATTTTCCACTCCTTCATAGATACCTTTTTACCCAACCTCATCATGTCTCTCATGTGAGTTAAAAATACACAAATTTCTACAGCTAGCAGAGACAACTGAAAAAATTTCTGTTAATTCTACATTTACCTTTTTTGAAATAATGATTTCTGTTTTAAGCTGCATTTTTGTTATGTTTTGCTCAGCGTATCTGTTGGCAGTTCAGATGATTTGCCTATAAAGTCCGTATGTGAATTCTCTGGTTCTACTAGTTTATCTATGAACTGTCATGATCTTCCATAGTCAATATAATTGAAGATTCTGTAAAACACTTTGCTAATCTGCTATGAGACTGGCATAATCTGTTACGAACAGGCATTGATGACTTAATGAGTGTAACATAGGCTAATGCAATTCACTGAAAAGATTTTTTCTGAGGCTGATAAAATTACAAGTCCTGCTCTTCCAGTAATACCTCTTGCTGTTGTGCTTGCACCTGTACACGACATGATGCTGGTGGCTTCCGTGTTTTCAGTTTATTCCTACAGGAATGACACTTCCCCCATGGCCCACATTTCTTTTCTCAGCTTCCTCCAACAGGGTCCACCTGTGTGAAAGCCAGCTGTGCTGTCCAGGAGATCCTTCCTGCGTACTTGCCACTCAGTGAAACACAACCTTTTACTACCCACCCAGACGTTATTTTTGGGCGAAAGACCACGAAGAAATGCTTTTAGTTAAAAAAAAAATAAAAAAAATTTGAGCAGCGAAGACAAATTTCTTGACAGTATTTGCAGCAGAAAAATGTCAATCTAATGAGCAAGCGGGATGAAAATCTAGTTTTTGATGCAAATCTACAAACCCATGGTTGTCTGAGTTACAAATTTCTTGACAAGACTGAAATGTTGTCTCACTATTATTTCAATATATAAAACTAAGTTCAAAATAATGAATTCAAAATTATTCAGACCCAATGTTCAGAAGAAGTCAGACAAACAAGACAGAGGAAGACAGCATGGGAAATTAAAAGTATCTTTCTGCGCTTTTTGTTATCAAGGGTCAACTTCACAGTTACTTCACCCAGAAATATTTCAAATGGTCCTGTAGAACTCAATAAAAGACATCTGACTTTGTTTTATGTACTTACTCAAAAAAAGTGGTCCATCCAGTCTCATCGCTTTTAGTTGCCAGAAGTCCGCTGTTGCCATGGTAAGTAAACAAGACCAGCTCCTGCCCTTGTGCAGTCATGCTTTTCAAACATCCATTGGTGCCTATGGTCAGCCAGATGACTTGGTTATCAGGAGAGACCACTCTTACTGGCATCCGGTTGGGATCCCGCCTGATCCGCAGAGTATTCCCATTGCTGTCCGTTACCGCAGTAATATCATTGTCATTACTGTAGCTAAAATTGTACAGGTAGTCTCCGGTGACTAAACTCACAGTGTACTGGTGAGTACCATTGACATCGAAGATATACAGCTCTTGGTCAGTTGGAGAAGCAACTTCATAGAAGTTCATTGAATTCATTAAGGGTTTGTTCTTTGACACAGCCCGTATCCTGATGTTTCCCAGATCGGCAATATACAGGGTACCGTCTGGAGACACAGCTAAGGAGGAAGGGGCATTAAGTTTGGCATCTTTAGCATAGCCATCTCCATTTTGGTAACAGTCACAGTTAACATCATTTTTGCAATCACACTCTGAGGGTATTCCAGCAACTAAAGAGATCTCTCCATCAGTTGTGACCTGTCTTATCCTATTAATCTTCTTTTCATCAGTTTCCGTAATGTAAAGCACGCCGCTGTAGGACACGGCGATGGCGGTGGCTGACTCCAGCGTGGTCTGGACAGCGTGTTTGCCCACCGTGTACTCCACCCCGGGGACCTGGCAGTGCATCGGCCGCCCGGCAGCAATGCGAACCTGACGGTTTTCAGTGATCTGCAGAACCACGTTGTTATCCAAAACGTAAATGGAGTTATCCATTGGGTTGATAGCTAAATCTGTAGGCCATTCCAGACGAACCTAAACAAATAGAAGTGTTTCATTAAGCGGTTAACCAGTGCAGATTAAATGAATTAATTAACCTTCAGTGTTAGACACTGCTGTAAGGATATTTTCCACCTGCTGTAAGCAATCACGACTGAAGAACGTGCATGAATACGTGCAGCAAACTACAGCTTTTCAGGGAGGCAAGGGGAACAATATTCGAGCATCCATTTTGTTGAAAAGAAAGCCAGTTGCATTGAAACTATGATACAAGCTGAGTTTCCCCTCCAATAAATGCAACACTTTTCTGTATCACAAATGCATAAATAACTAGACACAGATATCAATGTCCAAATACCTGTCAACAGTATTCATCTTTTATTCTTGTAGTAGCAGAAATAACGTACCACCTTCCAGATTACGAAACACTCTACTCCATTTTTTGAACATATCACTACTGACATGTCCTTTCTTACCAACACAAGTTTTTAAGACAAATAGAAAAATACAGGGGTTTTGTGTAAATCCTTTCATTCACTCTAGTAGGCTAAGGATGTCAGCAATTCAGAAAACATCAATGTGCCAAGACAGTTCTAACAGATATACCATTCTCCCAGTATTTACTACCAAGCTTAATGTTTCCTGCTGACAGTTTTGCTGTTCTAAACCAAACAGAACTTTATGGGCAGAAAAATTGAATACAGCAGCGTTTATAGCTAAGAGAATACAGTGCAATTCACGCCCATGGAACAGGTTGCTTTCTCCTCCAAACCTGCTGTTAAATATCCATCACAGTTTTATTTTAAGGGGCACAAAAAGCTGCATTTCAATTTCTATCCCCAGCTCAGCTTTCCAAATTAGCAGCAACTGAAAAGTACCTGGCTGATGTGCATGCTGGTATCACAGGTTAGAGGTCGTGCTGAGGTGAGGTCATTGGAGCCAAGCAAAGTAGATATTATTCCATTCTGATCCACTTTTCTGATCATGGTCCCATCAACAAAGTAGATTAACCCATTCTTGTCTATTGCTATTCCTTCAGTGAAACCAAAAAAATTAGAGTTTTTTTTGTTGTACTAGCAGTGAATATATTATCCATAATACAGATATAGGCAGCATCTATTGGAAATTGTAGGCAGAAAATGGTCTCAGGCAGTAGGTAGTAATACAGCTTGTTAATGTATTTTGCATGACAAACCAATATTCACCATGAAATCTACTACTGTTGATTGCATTTGCTGTTCATTTACTTTTGTATATTGGGAACGGACTAGCTTTTAGGTTAACTTTAAACATGGGATAAATGGAACCAAAAGCAATGCTCATTTTAGATATTCACTGCTGCCTGCCAAACACATAATCTAAATACTCTTACTGAGTGTTTAAAAATGCTCAATAACCACTCAAGCCAAATACTTCCTAAAAAATCAACCCTAATTGATTTAAAAAAAACTAGTCCCCTGTAGCTCTCTTCCTCAATAGACTTTCTACTTGGAAAAAATCACTCAAATCCCCAATTTTTGAGCCAACTACTGAATTCAGTAATTAAATATGATCATGCCCCCAGCTCTGAATTTCTGTGTTATTTTGAATGCTAGAGAGGGAGAACTCTTTTTACCTTTAGGGCTCATGAGAGTTGCCTCCACCGCCTTGCCTCCATCACCACACCTTGCCTCATCGAACGGCAGGCACTGCTCCCCTGTTCCTCCAATTACCTCAACATTTTTGGTCAGGTCTTTCGCACCAGTGAGCGACTTGGGCCGATAAATCCTGCGCGTGTTTGTGTCGGAAACGTACAAATCTCCTGTCACGGGGTCGGTTGCGAGGTAGTATCTGTGAGCTGGGTTGTTGCTGTAAAATGGAATTACACATTGCATGTGCTGTAGTTAATTGCACCTAATATTGGATCAAGGAGAAAATGGTTTAGCTCCTATGCAGCGTGCAATAACGCAGACAGAGTTAAACTCAATGGTGATGCTCCATGCACAGGTAGCACAAGGTCATGGCCCCAAAATGGTTTTGGTCCACATTTCTCATCTGTGTCACAGGCAGCCCAATATAGATTAATCCTCTGGGGAAGGAAGGTCCATTTTGTCTTTGATGATCTCAGGCCAGTTCAGGTTCTTTCTCTAGAGACTGCAAATGTCTCTCTAATACGGCAAATCAAAATACTGGAGATCAAAACCTTCTGAGAGTTCTGGGAACCTTGATCTAGTCCCAAACTTTGCAGCAGGAGCCCAGCCCACACTAACACTTTGTTGGTATTATCCTATCTGTTTTATTACAATTTATGTAAGGCTGCTGGGGTTCATGGTTTATGTAATTCATGAACAGATAAGACAGAGTTTGAATGATGAGTTCACAGGCAAGAGATAAGACATCATTCATAAGTATTTGTTTAATCCACTGCTTCCAAATGCGTGATACACATGATTTAACACATTAGGAAATGTCATCTCTTCCACCAGAGACCAAGCAGAGCTTTTCCATTCTTCTTAAGTCAGAGTCATATTTCACATAACTGTACACATTAGCACAAAACCACTAACTATGCCAGCACAGTCTTTATTACAGTGAAAATATATATTGCTAACCATTTTCCCAGAAACGTATATTTTGCCTCTCCATTGGTGCCACATAATTGAGAATTACTGTCTTTTCTTCCCTGCTGGTGAAAAAAACAGCCCTGGAGATTACCTTTTGTGTTGATATATTATGATGTAGAAACTTAACCCACTGCAGTTGGGATTCCTGACCTAATTTATGGCATGAAGAGCTGAAATAAGGTCATGTAAATACATGAGGTAATTTCAGATGCTCCCCTCATGGATTGAAGCAGAGTGTCAGAACAGTCACTTCTGATGTTTGCAAAAGCTCTGCTTAAACAGATCTACCAGTCTGGTGGTAGCCAAACATCTGTTCACAGAATGCTATACTTCACGTTTTGTAAATACATAACCGTGCTAATGTAACACATTTTTATGTACTGCCACTTGGAAAACGCAGCAAGAGACCAACAGGAACAACTTGTGAACAAATTATGTCTTTTAGCAGGGACAGATTTTTATAGCTATCCAATTACAAAAACACAGAAAAAAATGTGTTGCATAAATAGGATTTTATTTGGTTTTAAGACTTTTAACATGTTGGTTCAGAACGAATGAAACCAAGTGAAACAGACTAATGAAATCAAATACACAGTGATTAGCACCTCTTAAAAAGCTCTGCTATTGCACTGAGTGTTGTACAGCATGTCTGAAAATAATCAAATGTAGGCTTACTTCAAATTTCTGTCTGTTACAAATCTATTATTGCCAATGTGCTAAATAGTCAGAAGGTATTTTCAAAACTTTAATTTATGCAGCGATCATTTAATATGATCACTATGTAGCATACGAATTATTTATACCTCCATAGACTGCAAATTAAATTATACCCATTTACATGATTACTTTGGTCTTTAAGAAACTTTGCAAACACTTCAAATATAAACACATTGCAAGACGTGAAATGTGCAATTAAATTTTATTTCATTGTAATTTAAAATAAAGTTCTTTCTTATACTACTGAAATCTAAATTAAAGTACCTCTCTTCAACCCATCTAACTGCCTCAATCATATTTTTCAGCCATTGGAATAAGAAGTCATCAAATCAAAAAGTAAGTAATTTATGCCTAACACAATTATTTCTTTCCAAAAAGAAGTTTTAAAGCTCTTTTCTTCATAAATATGAAGATGTACTTTCAAATTTATTCTAACAAAAAAGAAATCAGGGAATGAGTTCTCATGGTAAGTAGTATATCTTCATCGAACAAAAAAAAATACACCTGATAATTTAAATGTATTTTCTCATTTTATTAAAAAATTCCCCCAAGTTTGGAAGTGCATAGGATATCACTACTGAATCAATAGAAACTCTCCTACTTGCCATACCTAGATGTCTAATGGCTCCTTTCTGAGCTGATACAACGGGCTTAACCTCGGCATTTCTTTTCAGGTGAAGGTTAAACAGCTAAGGAGGCTTTAGCCAACAGAACCCCCCAATAATTTATGGGAGAAAGGCACAATCTGAGGAACTAAATAACTGTCAAGTGAAAACTACATTTGTTTTCTAGCCAGAAAACATCCACGAGCACTATGCAGATCTCAGAAATAGTACAGGGATAAGCAGCCAGCAGCTGGAAAGCTGCAGAGTTTATGCAATTTCATTGTACCCTGAAATGAAATTAAGCTTCTGGCTTCTACCAATAACAACAATTGAAAAGAAATGAAATCCCCAGCCTGTGACTTATTGACCCATTCAGTATTGTCTAATCACTTTCAGTAGCCTGCAAAACATGGATTTACATACCCACACTGGCTCCTGTGAAGACAAATGTCTAAAAATTAAATTGTTCTGTCTATGCTGAATTATGCAGCTTACTAATATAAGTGCTTTGAATTGAAAGTGTGCACGTGTGCACAGAGCTGTAACGATCTATTTTCCTTTGCTTTTACCTTGCTAGGGCCGATCTTTTAATTCTTCAGCTGTTAGATCACCTGGACTATTCTCCATGTACAGATTTTTTTGAAAATGTTCTTCCTGCTTCAGTCCCTGTCTCTCTTGTCTTCACTATATGCCCTCTAAACCATATATCCCCTCAAAGCTGTTTTTATGTTTTGTTGAACTTTTTTTTCTGGCTCTCCACAGACTTGGGATAGTGCCATAGCCTACAAAAGACCTCCTTGTCTTCAAAGTCCTTCTAAAAATGACTTCTTCCATGAATGTCTATCAGCATTAATCACCAACAGGCAGCAGTGTGTATAAGGACATCATTTCAGCTTTGAGACTGAAAAAATGTGAGGTCACTGATACATGAGAGGAGAAATTTGATCTGCATTCTCTCTAAAATAGAGTACAGGCATCTTGAGGTAGGAGACACATCACACTGTGCTGAAGCACCATGTTTATAGGCCAGGAAAGGTGAACTCTTGAATAGACAAGAGATCTGAACTAGTATTTAGCCTCATTCAGTAGTTTTATTTGGGGAATGCATTTTTTATTGCATTTTCTTCTAATACCTAGCAATTATCTTTTGCAAAGTGGTCTGTTGAGGGCTGTTTTCTAAACTGCAGTTTAAGTAGAAATCTCCTCAGCAATCTGAAAGGCTTGCCAGTGAAACTGGACATTTGCTGCCTTTTCCTCTTACAGGCCAGACAGATGTGCCTCCCTCTGCAGCATTTCACAGGACTCTGCACGAATTCATGCAGCCAAAAGAAGGTATTTGGTCTGACAGTGTGTCCTTAGCTGGAGAGCCCATGGCAAGAGGATCTGGTGCATCCTAAACGTTTACACATGTTAAATAAAAGGCAGCTAAATTAAGAGAAAAAAAAGCTGCCAGGGGATACTAAGCACACAGATCCCACTCTTGGCTTACGTAGTCTCTCATCAGCAAACCTCTAAGGCTGAGAGTGGACACCAGGAAAATGTATGATGTGAGAGAAAACTCAGACTCATAATGAATCGTGTTGGGCTGCACAGTGGGCTCCATACCTCCTGCCTACTGGCTCCACAACTGCTCCTGCAGAGCCTGTTCTCCAGAGTCCTCTATGTCTCCTTCTGCCTCAGGAGGAACCCCCACTTCACAGCTGCTATATGGGCCCATGCTGTTACACTAATTTGTGCGGTATGATTGCAATTTTGCTACCTGGAGCTTCTGCATGTTTAGGCATGAATAAAGCAGAAAAGCTTCAGTATCCTCCCTCACCAACTTTTCTTATGTGCGGGGATCCAGTTTCTGAAACGCTGCAGTTGAGGCTGTGACCACAGTTCTGCCAGAGGCAGAAGAGGGTGGCAGTACTAAATCACAGCAAAACAAACCTCAATATGCATCCACTCTTTCATCCCTTTTTGTACATTCCACATCCTCATTTTAACTATTATTCCACGTTCTGTATATTTGCCAAGACAATGTCCTATCCAGCTGCAATCACAGCTTCGTGACACCTCAAGGGATATAACTCTTTTAAGAGCGGTGCAACACGTACAAACTAATTGTAATAGTGAAACCCTAAACCCACCAAACAGAAGAGACTGCCTCCGAGTCATCCCTGGAAAAAAACCCACAAAACCAATTCTGATCACTAGCACCGATGCAGACACCTTATTTAGTCATGGAATTTTTTGCCTATCACATCTGAAACATATTTTTTAAAACATAAAACCCTTCTTCACACAGAAGTATGTCCAAAGAAAAGTGAATTTTAAAAAAAAGGACAACGGAGATATGACTCTGGGATTTGTTTAAAAATAAGGAAGGAGAATAATTGGGAGCAAAAAGGAGAGAAAGGTACCAGTGGGCCTGCTAAGCTGTAGACTTAGCAGTTCTGCCACAAAGGTTTGCAGGGTTTCACATCTGCAACAAGATTTTAGCATGACTCTGTTCTTTTTCTCTTTATCAGCACCAGCTGCTGTGGCAAAGCAATTCTAAGCATCCACCTACTCTTCTGTTCTTGCCATTATTGTAGCGATGCCAGGATGGATGAGTGCTGTACTACAATCCTCTGATTACTGCTGTTTCTATGACCAATTTTGTGAGTCTCGATGTATTTTAAAATCTTAACTCCTGGAGCTGTGTTATTGTTATTTCAACTTCCATTATTAAAAGAAGCTCACCTTTAAAGAAACAAATCTGTTAAATGAGAGCCTGATGAGATTCAACATCAAAAGGCTAATGAAATGAACTCCCTTGATACTTTTATATGCCATTCTCATCATATTTGGTGTATCTGATTAATGAGTGAGTTTTGATAGGATCAGCAAAAGTGCTGCCAGCAAGGAGTGAGCGGAGATGAGGGAACAGCAAAGGAGGGCACACACAAGCATAACAAGAAGCCTGACTGTGGACAGAGAGTGATGAGAAAAGAGGAACTCATCGGAAAGGACGATACAGCCTGACAGTTGACATAACTGAAACATATGAACTCATTATTTTTGAAAAATACTCCTCTTTTCTAGTAATACATCTCAGAAATGACTTGCCCATTATAAGCATTCATTTGTTAAAAAAGAAAGAAGAACAGTTAGAAAAATATAAATCTTCTTTAAGGAATGCTTACCTATGTCTAAAATCTTTATTTCTTGGTGGGAGCAAGTAAAAAAGAACAGAAAAACATTATTAGACAAACATTCAGAAAGGATGTTAAAAGATGAGAAGAAGGCAACATTTATATCTATCATTAGTGAAGTGGTGAATGATTGTCCCTTGTCCACATACGTTAACTCTAAAAATCTGCAGAATTATTATTTGTGTAGATTAAAATCTCACATTTAGATAAGCACAGTTAAAATATTTTATGAGGGTAAAATGTTTTCATTTCAGTTTAAAACACTTTCAAAATCTTTTGACTCAACTTCTGTTTTGTTCCCAAAAGCATTCGCAAACTCAAACTTACACAAAGTCAGAAATTTATTCAATACTTTAATTTGCCACAGTAACTCATAAATCCAAAAGCCCAGGATGAGAAAAAAGCATACCTTAGCTCCAGAACACTAGTTACATTTCCGGATGGGAATATCCGCCGAACGTAGTTGAAATCCCCCACGTACAGACTGCCATCTATCCCACAAGCTAAGGCAACTGGAGCCAGTAATTTATTACCATCAGCTTGACCATTACAGCTTGGACAGGAGATGCTGCGCAGTCTCCCGTTGCCCATAATGCTACTGACAACTGGGGGCTGCTGAGATATAAATTGATTTTCACCATTCCCTTTGTAGAGGATTCCTGCCAGATAACATAGAGAAAAACCAAATCAAAACACAATAACATTTATATAAACTCTGAATGTATACACATAAAACGATGCAAAAATATCCTAAATATTCTTTTAGCTAGTTAGTGTAAGTTTAATGAATTTTTATTGCTTCGCCACCATATTTTTCTCAATACAAATAACAATCTTATTAAAACATCTAAAGTTATATTTAGGTTATAAACATGTAAGCATTAAATTATCTTGTCCACAAAATTTAGTCGAAATGCTAAATATTGTAGTGCTTAAAACCCCAAAATGTTTTCAGTCGTTATTTTTAAATGTTAATGATTTTTATATTTATAATTCAAAATAAAAATTGTCATGCTGAAGGAAATGTAAAGCATATTAATGGAAGGAAGGTCTGTGTTCCTACACCTTTACAGTTTTGAAGTAGCCCAGAAAGGACAGAAATTCTAATGTGCTTTATAAGAAAAGAAAAAGAATATATTTGCAAATTGTATTCTTAAAGTTCTAGTACAACTAATTATGAATATCATGTCAAATGTAATCTGAAGTGGATTGCTGTTGCAAGTTGTAAATATTAATTAAAGAGCCACTTCAAAAAGTTGTAGATTGCCTCAATTTTACATTATAAAAGATTCTTTACTCAGCTCACAACGTAAGTGTTCCTCTGGCAACAAAGTCTGCCTCAATACCGTATCTGCAGTTATAGGCAGTTATTAAAAATGTCAAAACAACAAAAAAAATGTGGTGCCAGGCCAACCTGCCTCTAAAACTTAATTCTGCTTCAAGGCATGAAAGAAACAATAATTTTGTGAAGACAAAGCAATGTGCCAGCAGTATTTTTCTTCCTTACAGCCTACGTAGGAAATCTGAGAGGAAAAATGGATGCTTTATGTTAAATCTTCAGTCTTGGGGGGGGAAAAAAAAGTAAGTTAAAGTGTTGCCAGGCCCTCATTGTTCAATCTCATGATGAATCCATTAAGGTGTCCTCTACAAATGGTCAGCTATTACAGTTCTACTCGTAAGTCACCATATATCTTTCCATGGTATAATCCATGTAAACCACACGTCACTTTGCACTGTACAGAGATCTGGGTTTTATTGATTGCATGCCCAGAGTTTCATGCAGTTTGGAGCTGAGGGATACAGCAATCTTTTGAGAAGTTTAGAAGAAATTTAAGATGTATTTTCTTCCCTTCCTCACTACCAAAGCACACGATTTGTACTGAAAGGTGCGAGAAAAAATACTTTGCCTTCCTCTTTAAATGTTTTAGGTATCTTCACTGCTTTTAATGTTATAAAATGCCAGAGATTATAAATGTAAAAACAATATACATGATAAAATTGGAAAAAATGAAAATGGGTTTATGGAAACCTAATGGCAAGTAATCTAAATAAGTAATCTAAAGCAAAAGAGGAAGAATGTATTTTTCATGAATAGTTAAAGCCAGAATGCATTAACAGTATACGAAATCCCCACTCCTATGATTACATCATTTATGACAATCATGAAACTATAATTTTGCCTGAAATAGCTGAGTTCTACAATTTTCATCAGAGGAATTCTAGAAGTCAGCACAGTGCACTATTGCACCTGATTTATTCTGTCATTACCTTGAAAAATTGGTCCTTCACATTTCTCCTCTATTATCGCAGACTAAAAGATGTACATTAGACTATTTACTGCAGGAGCTTGGATTTCCATGCAAACACTGTCTGAACTCTCTTCTGAATAGATTTATGCATCTCATCCACCTTGTCATTACAACTCTCCACTTGGTTTATTCAATTAGACACACGACACTTTGAAAAGTCATTACTTGTCAAATGTACTCTTAAACACAATTTAAAGTCATCATCAATTTACCCAGTGAACAGAATCAATCTTACATATATATTTATAATTATAGCTCTTTACATTTTTAGATGGATTACTTTACAATAATTTGCACAGGTTTTTTTTTTTTTTTTAACATTTTAAATTAGGTGCAATGACACCTTCTCCCTTGATTTGATTACCTTGTTTCCTTACCAGAAGCAATGCTTTAGGTGTCAACTACTGTGCTACACACAATAAGCTTGTGTACTAGGGGGAGACCTTCATGGGACATCAAGTACTGCAGAAGTGACCATCTTCCTGATAATTAATCTGGATTCCTCTCTTGCGTGAAAGTCCAGTGCTACCAACTACTGCTTTAAGCTATGTGACTGTTTACTTCACCTTTCCTATAGGCTTCCAGCCAAGTTTTTCCAAATTTGTTCCTGTTCAGTGTTGAGCTGAGGTTTCCTCAGCATGACACTCTGCAAACAGTTGCTGAGCAGCATGCTTGACAAATACACTCGGTTGCCAAAGTTACTGTGCAACAGCAAATGGCAGCTGGAGAGAGGAGTGAGAATATGAGCAAGCAACAGCTCTGCAGCCAGCAAGGTCTGCAGAAGGAGAGGGAGGAGGTGCTGCAGGTACCAGAGCTGGGATTCGCCTGCAGCCCATGGGAGAAGACCATGGTGAGGCAGCTGTGCCCCTGCAGAACATGGGGGTCCACAGTGGAGCACATATCCACCTGGAGGGCCCATGCCAAAGCAAGGGGATGCCCAAAAGAGGCTGTTACCCTGTGGGAAGCTCATGCTGGAGCAGGCTCTTGGCAGGGCCTCTGGACACAAGGAAGAGAGGAGCCTGTGCTGGAGCAGGTTTGCTGCCAGGACTTGTGATCCCACTGGAGCCATCTGTTCCTGAAATAGTGCACCCCACGGAGCAGACCCACACTGGAGCAGTTGTGAAGAACTGCAGCCAGTGGGAAGGACTCACTCTGGAGAAGTTCTGCCTCTACTGTCTACTGTGGGAGGGAGCCCATGCTGGAGCAGGGAAGAGTGTGAGGAGTCCTTCCCCTGAGGAGGAAGGAGTGAAAGAGACAGGGTGTGATGACCTGACCACAGCACCCATTCTCCATGTCCCTGCACCACTGGCAGGGAGAAGGTGGAGAAGTCAGGAGTAAAATTAAGCCTGGAAAGAAGGGAAGATTAGGCAAGTAGTTTTTAAGATTGGTTTTCTTTGTCACTACACTGCTGTGATTTGACTGGTAATAAATGAAAATGATTTTCCCAAGTCAATTCTGCTTTGCCTATGACAGTGACTGCTGAGAGATCTGTCCCTGTCCTCAATCCATGAGCCTTTCATTCTGTTTTCTCTCCCCTGTCCAGCTGGGGAGTGACTGGGTGGCTTTGGTCGACTCACCACAGCACATCCAACACAGACTGTTTGATGAATTTATTCATGCATATGTATTTATAGGATGCAGAAGACATTCAATGTAAATCCTAGAAACAAAGAATATCCTGAGGTGGAAGGGACCCACAGGATTAATGAGTCCAACTCCTGGCCCTGCACAGGACAGCCTCAAGAACCACACTGTGTGCCTGAGAACGCTGTCCTAACACTTTCTGCCAACTCTGTCTTGGTGATGTGACCACTTTCCTGGGGAGATGTGGAAGATCAAAGCATTTACCATTTGCAAAATATTCTATAATTTCCTTTTCTAAAAATAACAGAGCAAATAGCAAAAAGTTTGGATGAGAGACCTGAAGTGCAGGGCAGTGGAGAAGTAAAACTAGCAAGAAGAAAATTAACTCCTTACCATTCTGAACATCCAATACATGATGTTTATCCAATGTCCAACCACCCATGTTGGAGGCATCCAGTTCATAGCCCTGCAAAATGGCAGTCCGCTTTTCCCAGAGAGTTAGATCCAAGCAAGACTCATACTCGTAACCTACAGACACTGAAATAACAGCACATGTCCTCATTAAGTACAGGATCTCATTCTGAACAAGAGTTTAAAGAATGTGATTTCCTTAAACTACATACATTCTTTTGCTTTCCTAGGACACATGAAAATTCCTATGGCTCTTTAGCCATGTTGAAAATACTAACCAGAATCTTAGGTTATTAAAATATTTTTAGTTATTAATAGTAAGTGAATTAAGACAGGTACAGAGGAAAGCGATTTTTGTGATGTAAGTCAGACTGCTATTGTGCTTTACTTAAAGTACACAGAATGTGCAGACTAAACACAATAATGTATTATGAGGCTGAGAGCTACTTCATGGGAAGGACTAGAAGTCAAAAACGTCACTTTTCATGTGAATGAAAAATGGTTTCTTTTTCCTTCTAAATACATTTTTTCTCATAATTCAAAGCTTAGATTAGTAATTTTTAATTTGTTTTAACATCCACTGATATAATTTTATTCTGAAAAACTTTCTACTTAATGGATACAAGCATTTGAGGTGTGCTTGCCTATGTTCAAGACAACCTCTAGAAGTGCAAAAATCCTCTGTAAAACATACCAACAGCTTCAGATAATCCGTAGACCCTCTGATTGTATGCATCAGTTTTATCCCATATGAAGGTGTACGCTAGATTTGGGGATGCAGGGAACCATTTTTGGAAAAGTCTTCCCACCACTGCCACCATAAGATGAACCTTCATTAAATTAAATGGTATAACAGATTGGGTCATAGTAATCTTCAGTACAGATTTATATCCTGCAGCCCTGGAGCTCAAGTATGATAACTTCAAGTCAGTTCCTGGTATTGTCGTTTCTTCATGAAGTACCTATGCATTGTTAAGAGAACAATACAGTATTTAAATTATTTGGAAACTAAACAAAACAATGCAGCTATCATAAAAGGCTGCCTAACATATTACATGACAATCCATTAGGAAATATCATCTATATTTGGCCTTCATGGTTAAAAAAAACCATAAAAAAATAACAACATTTCACACTTTTTCTAAAAAGTCAAGTCTAAATTCTTCATTATACTGAAGCTGCTAAGTTGGTACTTCCTGCTCAAGCATTTCAAAATGATCTCCTTTATTTTTACGGGGGGCAAAGGAAGCATGAGAAAACATTCCCAACTGATTTTTCCTGAAGAGTTAAAAAAGCATCTTTCAACTAAGTGAAAATTGCCCCTTATTATGCTGCCACCTATGTCCCAACTAATAAAGACATGTGTAATAAAGGCAGTAGAGCCTCTAAGGAGAGCAAAGCTTGAGATTTGGGGAGGGATGCCTAATTTCTCCTGTAGGAGCAGGAAGAACTTCCAGGTATTTTATTATTTGCATTACCAGTGGATTGTAAATACTTTAAACTAGAGCATTTTTCCATTTATTTTGAAGATAGATAAGTAGGATGCCTCAGGGAAAGATTTTCCATATTTTCTGATCAATATTCACTACTCAGATATCATCTTATCACTTTCACATTTCTGAGAGGTGGAACGAGTCAATTTGATTTTTAAAAGGTTCCTCCCCTCCTCTACCTTGTCATTTCCTCTGAACTGAGGAGCTTTTGTGGGTGATGGATGGATGTAAAATGTTTCTGTGTAATGTGGATAAAGGCAGCCTATATTGTTCTATGCCTCACTCAGAACATAAACACTGCAGCCAGTACTTGGAGTGAACAGCTACCAGGTATCCTGGTTTATTGAAACAAACAAAAGAAGAAAAATAAAGGTAATGTTTCTTTGGTGGAGAGTGCAAAGGTTGCTGAAGCACAAGCCCAGAACCTTAGTGGTGTTACAGGAACACTCTTGGGAAGTAAATTGAGAAAGGTTTTACTTTTCCGTCTCCTGGTCCTGAAGTCTGAAGATGAAACACAATTTAGTATTAGTGGAAAGCAGACTTCAGGAAGAACACTGTCACAAATAGTAGGCTTAAGACTTTAGTGGGATCAAAACATGGCTACTAAACAAGTGCTAGCTCTCTATGCCAGAGAAATCCTAGGACACTGCTTCTAAAAAATCGACTGTGTTGAATAGGGTGAAGTAATGTGGTTGATGCTCAAGGGGGGGGGCAACACATGCTACTCCATCTTCTGTATTAGCATTTTTGTTGGATCTACAGAAAGGTTTATATAGTATTAATTATATCTACTTCCTTCCCAGTAACAGTAACAAAAATTCAGAAATACTATTTTGACTCATTATCTGGCATTATAATTATTTACATCTGATACATGTAGACATAAAACTGTTGCTCTCCAGAAAGACTATAATAGAGCTGTAGGAAATAAAGTAGGAATTGGAAGATACGAGACAAATGAAATTACAGTTTTTAACTTCTTAATTCTTATTCTTTGAATATATCTTTGTACCCCACCAAGAACTTGGCTGAAAAGAAATGACAGGTAGTCACCTTGAAGGAGGTGAGCATGGCCTCATTTCTCTTCGTAAGTCTAGTATGCTTTTCCTCAGCTCAATATACAGACAGTGTCTAATCCAGAGAACAGGCAAATCTTTCCTACATGAACAAAAACACCTCTCTCTAGAGAGGTAAGCGATTGTGAACACATTCCTTTTCTGAGACTTTGAAGGAAAAGCACAAACCACCCAGGAACAAAAGACAAATTCCTCCTCCAAGACACCAGCAGGACTCTCATATACGGCACATTAAAACTAGTCTAACAGATGGAGGTCTCTGTAAGCAAGAGGAGAAAAAGAAATAATATGCTTGTAATAGGACACAATTTAAAGGACTTCAGTGGTCTCCTGTTACGACCATTGCTTCTTTTACAACTGCAACTGTGGAAGAGCAGTCTTAAACACATAGGTGGTCTTCCAGTACTCTTGGCTGAGATAACAGGCAATAAAGGGGACACCTTGAAGTTTCAATTTTCAAGAAATTCCACTGTGTATTTGGATTACTATCAAATTAGAAACTAGGACACTCATGCAGTTCTCAGCGAGGTTTAAAACAGAACCTAAACCCCTATTATTAGTTTCTGCAGAAGCCTCCAGTGCCTGCTGGATATCTGACTTATAACTTCCTTTTTTCCATAAAATATATCCTGTAGTAACTTATTTTCTTGAGAACTTTAGAAATGTATCGGTAAGGTTATGCAACTCAATCTCTCTCTCAGAATCAAGCATTACAAAGAGAATTAAACAGTTTAATGTTCATTTGGAAAGGTAAATCATCAGGCACAGCCGGGAGCTCCTATGGGAGCCATGACAACATATCAATTGTAAAGCAATCGGGAAAGTCTCTGGGAATAAAAGTCACATCAGGAATCACCAGCACAACCAAGCTGTCTGTACTTCACCTTTTCCAGACTGAGTATCAAACTACCTTCAGAAGGCTGA
The DNA here is from genome assembly GCA_013390105.1 of Tichodroma muraria. Lineage (NCBI taxonomy): Eukaryota > Metazoa > Chordata > Aves > Passeriformes > Sittidae > Tichodroma > Tichodroma muraria. Next base: position 254 of record WAAG01065963.1, on the reverse strand, counting down.
TACCCTAAGGGGACTGAGTTATTGCCCAACCACCAAATTCTAATGGCTGACATTTTACTTACGGATGATCAAGCTTCTCCTAAGGACAGCTATGAAATATTTGACTTAGGGGACTGAGATAAGGGTCACCTCAATTTTCACAGTTTGCTGTCCTGAGAGTTTGAGCTGGTGTCTGAGTCAAATAAATTGTGCAAAGCTCCTCGTCTCTCATGGCCAGTGGGTCCAAAGCCGTCCAGGCTCTAGAATGCTCTCCT
>WAAG01065953.1:0-11365 GCA_013390105.1 Tichodroma muraria | reverse complement strand
AATGAAACCACGACACCAGGGAAAAAAACAGTTACCGTTGACATGATAAGGTGGAGAACCATATAAAAAATATGTAAATGAACCCCAGATGACTTTCACTTTAAGGCCAACTCCTTTTACCTTTTTCAAAGGGAAGAGAGTTACAAATATATTTGTCATGTCCTGAAGAGCTCTGCACACAATCATCCAGTTTCTCAAATAATATTCAAATTAGCTTCAAGCGTAGCAATTACATTTTCCCCAGAAGTAAAGTAATGACATTTTTATCTTAATTTTACTTTCCCATCTATGTGCTTCATGCTGTATCCTTCACGTTAGACTTTGGGATGCAAGAAAATCATGTAAGTCTGGAGTTATCACTGAGGAAATGTACTTTGCTGCATCACACAGTTCAATTTAGATTAGGAGAATGAAAATACTATTTGGCAGAAATGAAGAGAGGAATCTAGTTTTAAGAGTTAACACACTAAATGAAAACTGTATGCAGTATGGACAAATAATTCTGAAACATCTGTAAAGATGTTTTAAATGCAATCAGCAACTCCCACATCCTCTCTTTGCATATAGGGAATGTGTTATCAGATCTTTCATGTAAGTCCTGACTTGTTGCTGGACTCACAGACGCTGGTACTGTCAGAAGTACCAAGCTTTCAGCAGGCCCTGTTAGTTTCAGTAGGAACTTCTGAACCAATAACCTTCTGAAAAGCAGGTCAGCAAGATTTCACTTCTGTGTGTGGTCTGCTTAGAACCTCTGCCTCAGCTCAGTAACTCTGTGGGATTTTTGAGTTAGGACACAAGGTCCAAGACCTTTATTCANATTCCTAATAATTTGAATATTATATATTTACAGAGTAAAAAAAAAAAAAAATTAGCTAAAATGTATCATAACAATGCAACAGTAATAACAATAGCAGAACCAAAGTCAGAAGCCCTGCAAAGTCCCTTTGAAAGGCTACATTTATAGACCTCTCTACCTCAGATTTTTTTCCAATGTTTCTATTTTAATTGTAGTTTGATGAAACTTTTTACCTAACTCTATCATACATAGAGATCTAAAAAACTATGATAGTCTCAATTTAAAAAATAATATTTCCTGAATTTGGCCCTTATGCTGATGGCAATGTTTGTCAAAAACAATAAACAAGACAGAAAACAATCTACTTAATAAAAGTAGCACAAAAGAAGCAAACAAAAAGAGTAACATCTGGTTATACTGACACCAAAAGAGACAAGAAAAAAAATCTAATCAGCTGTCTGAAGAATCCTGTGAAGCAAAGAAATAAATATGAATGTTGTCCAGATTAATTTAGGACAGGAAGTTAATAGTGGTGAACAACAGCTCTTTTAGAGGTTTTCAAGAAATATCACTTTGTCTCAACTGATGGCACCAAAATTGGTCCAAGGATTAAAAGATATAATGTAATTAGTTACCATTTCCACAATAACAGAAGTCTCAATTGTCTGACTGAAATTTTAAAGGCAGACTTGAATTTGATTTCATTAATTTTTTTCCAAGATTCCAAGACTTGTAAATGTGACTATAATGTATCAAATACATTATGTATCAAAATTTGCAAGAATTTGCAATTTGCATCACTACAGCCCAGGAGGAAGGTTCCTGTCAATCAGTCTGCTAAATATATTTCCTTGTCACGTGTTGACTTCATCTAGAAACAAACAACAATAACTAGGAGAACAGGCAGCAAATGGTCATGGCAGAGTATATTGATAGGAAGTGACTTGGAAAAGTACTGGTCAGGGAACCTGCTCAATCCTAAACTGTCGAGTCACCTTGGGTAGAGGAAGTCTAGGGAAATGTTGCATTGTAATGATCTATAAAACCGGGTGCAAAGTGAGGGAAGAAACCATACTGGTAGTTTGTGATTATTCAGGGTACTGCGATCAGGGCAGGTTGTGAAGAATTACAAAGGACTTTAAGAAATACTATGATTAGGTAGTCAAATAAGAGGTGGAAATCAGTTTTATGCAAAATAATGCATTAGTAGAAATGTGCTGTTAGCACTTTGGATGGACATTTGAGATTCTGTCCTGTAGTTTCTGGAGAAAAACAGATCACTCATGCCATGAGAATAAATTAATTTATTTATTCTCCCATCCCTCCATCCTGCCCGTAGTGTGCCATTTTGATCCCCTCATCCTAATAAAAGCCACATTATGAGATTCAGAGAAAGCTGATGGGAATGATCAAAAGTAGGAAACAGTTTCTGTGTGAGGCAGGACTCACTTGCCGAGTCTGCTGCAGCCCAGACAGAGCTGATATAGAGGGGATATAAGAGAGATCAATAGAATTATGGGAGACACAGAGAGCAGCGTTAGAAGCTGTTCATTACCTGTCAGTAGAAGAGCCAGGGCATTGCAGAATATTGCTCCCACGGAAATTCTTTCCAGAGGATTTTGAGGAATTGGATTCCAGGATACTTTAAAAGTTCCTGGAAGAGAGATCAGATAAAGAGAACTAAATGACAATCCAACATCACTCTTGTGAACTCCTCTCAGCATAAAACAGGCAAAGGCTGTGTGGGAGATGCCAAAAATGTGTGCTCTGTTTTTCCTTTCCCCAGACTCATGTTCAAGGCTACAGGGATAATGGTAGGTCATTTTTCTCATCCAGTACAGTAATTTGTAGGTGACCACAATTTGACGTAATGTTGTAAATCTTAGTGCTTATATGCAAGCACTATTTCTAATCAAAGACACACAAAATGGAAGTGACAGGTGAATGTGGCCAGGTTTTCTTTATTCCCTGAGATAATAGTGTGTTTATTTAAATTTCACAGAAAAAAATTTTGAAAAAATTCCATTCAAATTTAAAAATAAATTAATTATTTAAGGTGCTGCTCAAGCACCTAAAATGTAAAGCATTTTAAGTGGAAGTGAATTTTCACAATTTTGAATACCAAAATCCACAGATGTTTCCAAGTGGTGCAGAAAAAAATGTTTGGACCTGTAAACTATCACTCCAGACCAAATAACAATCTCATAAATGTTGTGGAAAGTACTTTCCTTGCCTGTTTGATTTTAATTCAGCTCTGGCTATTTCTGATGAATAAATAAACAGATATATTTTTATATCAAATATTACTGCATATAAAGATATTATTACTACTTATGGTACAAGTAAACAAAAATTGAGAGTCTACAGCTGCAAAATGTTTAATTCATTAAGTTCCTTGGATTATTTTAAGCAGGAGTTGTGATCTCCTAAGGAATGTAAAATTACTTCTTGCAGTAAATCACTGAAAGTCCTCAATTCAACACCTGAGGTACTATTTCTGGGGCATAAAAATACAAAGGAAAACATAAAGTCAGACACCTGAAGAATATTCCTTTATTTTCTTGCTGCCTGGAACATCTGTCTTCTACCATAAGCAGAATTATATACCCTCTGTTTCCATAGCACACTATTTAAAAAGAAGTCAGTAAACAAAACTCTGCTTGGAAACTTTAAACATAACTTTGCCATATGCTGTCCGATTACAACATCTCTTTTCTTGTTCTCAACTCAGTGAATTCCCTGAGCAAAACTTTATTGGCAAGCTACCAGATCACTAGCAATTTCATTTGTTTAGAGATATTTCTAATTTCAATTATTTACATGCACCACACTTCAACTGCCAGAGATATTTAGACTTTTAAATGGGGCCCAGAAGGATCATTTTGATAACACTCACATGATTAGCTGAACAAAGGCTCTTTTTTCCTTAATTGGTTGCAGGCACAGGATGTAATAAAGTCCCTTTATGAGCTTGTCACTGAATTGGGTACAAATGATGTAGCAATATTACACAAATTGTCTGGAACTAAAATCCCCCAACACAGAAGTTTTCCTTTGCTTTGTCTTCTTAATGAAGTGTCTTAGTAACATACTCTACCTAAGCATAGAGACAAAGACCACTAAAAAACAAACATATTAGGAAGCTGTGAACAACACAGTGAATCTAGTAGGTGACAGCTCTGCAACTTCGTTGTCTCCTCGTTTAAGTTCACATCTATTAATTAATTGTTTTATATAAATTCACTGCACATCTCCAAGAATAAACCTTCATTGGTGGTTTGGCAAATCAGATGTGAGTGATTATTGTGCTCTAGATGACAAATCTGAGTGACATGCAAGAATGTCTTGTGTGGTCATGTCCATGGCCAGAGTAACTCAGCCAGGAGTAACTCAGAGTTACTCAGAGTAACTCAATAGAATGAAATTTTTGGCCCCAAATTTATTTTTCTATGAGAGTTGCAGATTCAGCAACAACTGACTGAAGTGCTTTCTAAGCATTTTAGTTTCTTCACCCTCTTTCATCTCTTCAAAATTATGAAAACCTAATTAGTTTTAAAATAAATTTTCATCTACAGAGGGATGGGAATATAGTTTTAGCAACACACTCTCAGACAAACCAGCATGCAGAATCTTGCAGGTATGATCCCTCCTCATGTGCAGATTTTATGATTTCAGTCTTCAAATTAGCTGCCCAGGTTAATGGCTGGTTTTGACATAAGTGTTTTTCCTTCCTTACATAATAATAATTTCATTGTTTCTTCAGGACTCTCCCATCTTCTTTGTATCCATTTCTGATTTTATTTTTGGGTGGCAAGACCTCTCAAGTAAATAGGCCTTGAAAAATATACGTAGCGATTAACAGAAAGGGGCCATGATTGCTGTAATACAGAGAAAAAACTGATTCACAGAAAAAGGTGTGATTGAGGTGTTGATGTATTTTGGGTGGAGCGTAGAATAGCCAGCTGCTGCTGACTATTAATATGGTATAAAAGGCATACAAGGAACTTAAGGATCAGGTCAAGTTTCCCCTATTTCTGCCAAAAGATAGATGCTTAGTGATGAAGTTCTCATGGAGACACAGCAAAATACAGTTCAGCCAGTGCAGAGACTGTGGAAGCCTCAGGTCTCCGGAAGGAGCCCCTGTCTGCCAGTGAGATGGACAGAAACCTCTGCTGCAGCCCTGCAGGGGCAGCCGGTCCCTGCCCAACTTTCCTATGAACGCCTTACCTCGGTGGCAAGGATTTAACCCTGAGGGTAGCACTGAACGCCAGTGACCTTCCCAGCCTAGCTGCTACTTGATGCAAAAACCTGCTGTCTTTTTACTGGTGAGTACTAACAGCAGTCCATAAATCTAGTGTTAAGGTATGGTGCATCTGCTAGAAAAATGGTCATCCTGGAGGCAAATTCACTTTTACTATGAAAAGGAATTTGAGAAAAGAGCAGATTTTCCTACTATAAAATGAATTTCACCATCTCCCAGAAAAGAATGGCTTAATAGAAAGAATGTAGTGAAAAAATATACCCTTTAAAATGAAGGAAATTATTTTGTTTTCATCCCAGATTTGTCACATAATGTTCTAAATATACTAGAGTATCCAAGGGAAAACAAAAAAATCAATGTGATTTTATTTGAGGATACAAAGCAAGGCTTCATGGAAATTTAAAGGTTTTTTCAGTCATAATAATCAGTTACACTTATCTGATGTGATCTGCTATATAGTAGGAATGGTGTACCTAGTGACATTTGTGAGGTTTGTACAGCAAAGTTGAGCACTGCAATATTCCTAATGTTCTCATGCAACCAGGACACATTTCCTTCTTTATTTTCAACATGCATAATTCAAATGCTATTTCTCTCTTTTTATGCAATTTTCTTGCCAAGACTGATAGACTGTAGTATTTTCAAATTCAATATCAAAATCCTCTGTTGGATTTATTTCCCATTTGCTCCTGTTCATTAAGGATATAGCTGATCTTGTTGAAAACTGAAAGAAATGCCATTTCAGCCAGAGCCTCATGAATAATGTTCTGGGTTTACACAACAGTAACTCAGTTAGCTCTTTGAAAAGCAGAGATTAATAATCATGAGAATCCACAAGTTTTCTGTGAGCTAATTGGTGTTTTAGCACTGCATAATATGATAATATAAGTGAATGGAAAGAAAAGAGAATTACAGAATCACAGAACATGCTGAGTTGGAAGGGATCCACAAGAATCAGAGTCCAACTCTCAGCCCTGCACAGCACCATCCTCAAGAATCCCACAATGTGCCTGGGAGTATCTAAACATTTCTTGAATTCCATCAGGCTGGTGCTGTGATCCCTTCCCTGGGGAGCCTATTCCAGTGCCCAGCAACCCTCTGGGTGAAAAATCTTTTTCTAACATCCAACCCAAACCTCCCCTGACACAGCTTCACAACTGACCTGACTATTCCCTCAGGTCCTGTCACTGGTCACCGCAGGGAAGAGGAATAGCTAAGTAACTTCAATAATGTCTTCAGAAATGATGTTTTCTTTTGTTTTCAGTCTGAAATCCAGCCAAAAGTTGTAAACAAAAACTACAACATAATGATGGTACAATGATGCAGTGTTTCCTATTTAAAAACTAGGCTAAAATATCAGGGTTCTTTGAATAAATAGCAGTACTGTTGTACTTTGGCAAGTGAATCTTGAAGTGCCTGTTAGAAATTAACCCTGGCCCATCATCATTTGCAGCTGAAATGCATCCTCAGATGTTTCTTCACAGCACCTTGCAGGATGGGAAGAGTAATGAATGGGAGGTGGGACCACAAACTGTTCTTTGATGGCATGTCACAGAATCACAGAACATGCTGAGTTGGAAGGGATTCACAAGGATCATTGTGTCCAACTCTCAGCCCTGCAGAGCACCATCCACAAGTCGCACCATGTGCCCAAGAGCATTGTCCAAATGCTTCTTGAACTCTGTCAGGCCTGTGCTGTGACCACCGCCCTGAGGAGCCTCTTCCAGTGCTCAACCTGTTCAGTGCTTCTGGATGAAGAACCTTTTCATGATATCCAACCCCAACCTCCATAACTTCAGGCCATTCCCTCAGGTCCTGTTACCGGCCACTACAGAGAAGAGATCAGGGTCTTTCCCTCCTCCTCCCCTCACAAGGAAGATGTAACTGCAGTAAGGTCTTCTCTCTGTCTCTTATTCTCCAGGCAGAACAAAATACAGCTTCCCCTCCAAACCCTTCACCATCCTTGTGGTCCTTTTTGGACACTCTCTAATAGCTGAGTATCTGTCCTATCTTGTGGCAACCAAAACTGCACACAGGTAAGCTCACTCAAAGCTGCTCAAGATGAGGCCACCCCAGAGCAGAACAGAGCAGGACAATCCCCTCCCTTGCCTGGCTGGCCATGCTGTGCCTGATGCCCCCGAGGACAGGGGCTGCTGACTCTTGTTCAACTTGCCATCAACCAGGTCCCCCAGGTCCCTTTCTGTGGCACTGCTTTCCACCATCTCATTCTGCAGTCTGTCCGTACATTCAGAGTTGCCCCATCACAGGTGCAGAGTCTGGCACTTTCCCTTGCTGAATTTCATATGGTTGATGTTTGCTCAGTCCTCCAACTTGTCTGAGTCTCTTTGCAGGGCCTCCCTGTCATTAAGGGAGTCAACAGCTTCTCCCAGTTTTGTACTGTCTGTGACCTTGCTTAGTTATCTCTTTCAGTCCTGCATCCAGGTTGATAACAGTGATGTTGAAGAGCACTGAGATGTTTTGAAATAGAATGTACTATTTTATTTGTTGCAGCTGAGTTTTAAATGAATATTTGAGTAAATGAAAAAAGATAAAGAAGTCTGCTAAGTTGGGCTTAGTGTGCTCTTGCATGAGATCAGTATGCAAACCCCACAGGTCCTCTGAGGTCTTGGTTTCCTGTTCCTCACATGACCCTCATGTCTCAGAAAAGCAACAGGGTAGATCCTTTCCAGCTCACCTCTGGACACTAAAGCCAGGAGATTACTCACAGTTGTGATATCCTAGTTAGATTCTTTTACTACTGGCAATAATTGGAGTGAACTTAGACCCTTCCCTGAGGATCAGGGCCATGCTCTGTGAAGATGTAATGGGGACGTAATTATCCTTGTTAATAACAATGAGGTCAAAGTAGAAGAGCAATATAATGGATTAAAATACTGTTTTGACCAGGCCTGAAAGTCCAGCTTCTTTTTCCTGAGACTCATTACATCACTGAGTACAGTGAATTATTTTCTGAAACTCAAGTTATCAAAATGGTGATTTTCAAATCTGGTGCCGACATTTCTGCAAGTTTTAAAGAGATTTCAGAAATTTTACCCAAAGATTTTTTCATTTTAGTTTCTGTTGATCAGAAAAAAGAAAGTTTATTAAAATGCTAATTTTATTTAAAAAATGCTTTTTTCCAAAACCAGGCTCCTTTAAAATAGTAAAAGAACACATCATATAATATCTGAACATCTAATATTTCATATAAATAATTTAATCTTTAAAGAAGCATATTCCACTCACATTTCTATTGACCAAGTCAAAATATGAGTGGTTTAATATTAATTTAGAAAGTGAATTAAGCAGCTTGCAAGTACATTAATGTTGTCTTTGCCCTTGAGTACATGACCCATGTGTCAATTTGATGGAGGAAATAGAAACCTATGGTTTATATGGTTATTATATTTGCTTGTTCATCCTTCTACTAAAACTAAACAAACACATTCTCATTTTGATACACTCCAGTTTTACAGAATTAATTAAAAGTGGCAGAGGATGATCCTCATAACAGTGATAATCAAAGTCACAATTTAAATTAATCAATAAATCAACACATTCAAATGCTCAAAACATCAATTAATACAGCAGGTAATTAAGTCAAATGACTCTGTGTTACTCGTACATTGGAAAATTTGAAAGAGAAGTCACTTAACACCTATTTTAGCAGTTCACCAGTGCAATTAGTTGACCTATTCAGAGGGGAATTAAGTGGTTTCATTTTTTAGAATGGGCAACGTGGCCCAGTATTTTCAGAATGAGCAGTTTTGGGGTCCTAATTATTTATAGAAGTGTCCTCAAATAATTTCTGATCTTTAATCCAAAACTGAAATCTCAGAACTGAAAGCTCTTCCAGTAATCTATGTAGGTGTTTTTCCAGAAACACAAATACCAGTTGCAATTGAGATGCATGCCTCTAAGTTTGATTATGGGATTTTTTTCTTTTGCAAGGCTTAATTCAGTAATTAATCACCTTCTTAAGAACAAAAATCTAAACAAAGAAATTTAACAACTGTGTATTCTTCAGCACTCTTTCTTCCATAAAATAATTTTCCTATCCTAAATAAAGGAAGTAATAGAAAAAACTTTCACTATTTTATTAATTTTTAATCTAGAAAAATAATCAGAAGTTGATATTGCATTTTGTCACAGTAAATTACATTCATAATTAAAAACTTATTTTTTCCCCCAAATCAGCTCAGAACTAGATCCTGCCCATCACAGAAGTTACATGTGTTTTCTGACCCACTTACATACCAAAATATGTAAAATTACTTAATTTACTGAGGAAATAATTCTTATTTCCCATTACTGAGGGGCATGATTAAAGGGTTTCTTTTAAATAAACTGGAAGGAATCTGCTTTCTTCATATTTAGTCTGCAGCTCTTTTAAGATGTGCTTAACTGCAGAAAATTATATTCCCTATATCTTTGCAGACATTGGAAAGAATAAATAAAGTCCATAAAACTCAAGGAGTGCAAGTATATTAGTATTGAATAGTAATATACAGAACCCAAACAAACTCATTGAGAGAAATTCCAATTAGAAATCATAAACTTGGAGGAGACAGAGCAACCTATTTAACAGGCAGAAGTGAAGTTGATAATTTTTATAGCTTCCATGCACTATGGGATTTTTCAAGTTTACGATTTGGTGAAAGACATTTGCATTTGGGTAAAGGAATTTACATTCCCATGTTGTTAGGTGTTATACTTGATCTGACAAAAGGCTCCTAGTGCTGATTTCACAGCTGAGAACAACACAGCCCGTGCAAGCAGCTGAGGACAGGAAGGATGGTCAGTAGTGTGTTCCCTGAACAGTCAGGAAGAGAATTCCAAGTTTTTACTGCTCCTTTACTTTATTGGGCTGTGAGTAATCTTGGATTTCAGGCTTGGGAAATCTCTGGTCTCCATTTCAATGAATTACTTTTATCTATAAGTCAGGGTAGTCTGACTAAAACCATTCCATTTACACATCTAATTGTATAATCTCTTGTTTCTGTCCCCCACACAGACAGTGGCTCTGCAGATAAGTAGGGCTTGGGTTTTTTTCAATCTAATATAATCCCTAATGGTGCAGTTCCTGAAAAAATTCTTCCTCTTCAGGAAATATTGACCTAATCTTCTGCATGTAGGAATTGTAAAAGCACTCCTACTAGTTTTAGTCAAACATGATTAGAAAATATGATTAGAAAAAAAGCTTCCTCTGCTATACAAATGTACTGGAGCAAAAAATAATAATTTCTCCTCAGGGTTATTAGTCACTTCTGAACATTTGATCACATATCTTTGTATAATAGCAATAATCTATGCTCTCAACTCAACAGCTTTCAATATTTTAACATGGAGAAAGAGTGCATGGTTCTATTCACAGCTGAATGTTATGTCTATAAATTGTGTAAGTCTGAATTGCTATGAGCATTAGAGTAACAAAACACTAAATCCTATTTGGACATTGCAGCAATTTAGATTAGAATTCTTCTGATAATATTTCACACATTCCATAGCCATCTATATGCTAATGTTCCCAACAAATTATCGAATGTTATTCTACACAACCTTTTTTCCATAAATGACCTGTCATATTTGTAATGGCATCTGCATTTGGTGACAGCTTTTATTTTATCTAGCAAAAACTGCAGGTCCATAAAGAAACTAATTATATAGTTTCACGGTTGATAATATGGTTTCTAGTTTTATAAGTAGTAATATGCAAACCAATTCAGTACAAAAAATTATCTTTAAGCTCAAGGGATTTTCAGAGAGTTGGACTAGATTTATAAATGATAGAAAAGATTTCATAGTTGTTACTCTAAGGCATCACTTTTTGAACTTTTCTGACCATTATGAATAAAGTTTGTTCATGTATTTCAGGGGGTTGTCCAGTATTTCTATTTCACACCACATTTACTTTCTAAGCTTCTACTGCAAATCCCTGAAAATAACTAGAACTAGACATCCTCTCTTCTCATACGCAGAACAAAGACAAATAGTTCAAGGCTCCCAGAATAAATCCAAGAATTACATCACATCTAACAAAAAAATCAAAAGGACTGTCCTGGTCTGGAAAGGAGCAGGAAGGAATACCATAATTATGGGGTAAGCATGAGCTGTAAGGTTCTCCTGAATTCTTTGCATCACTCAGATTCAGTTCAAATGCAACAGCCCAAGGTCAAGTTGCTCATTTCTCAAAGATGTAATGATACTTTTGGACAAGTTAACATGATTAACACAATTTGGCACCTCTTCTGGGTATTGTCAATGTCATATTAAAGTGATAAAAACTGTCAACTTTAGAAGAAAACATT
>WAAG01065944.1:0-11636 GCA_013390105.1 Tichodroma muraria | reverse complement strand
TTTCATTGACATAAAATTCATTTTCTGACAAAAATCCATGGTGGTTTTGGCCCCCAAGGATATTATTCACACTTGGTATTGGGTTATCTTCAGCACTGGGGAAGCAGGAGGTAAATGTCAAGTACTGAGTTGTCCTCTTACATTTATTTGTGAATTGGGAGTAATGCCTAGGCTCCTGTGGATGTGTAGTAATGAACCCGATTTACATGCGGTGGCTGCATTTAAGATGTTATCTAGTGCTTTCATTTAAGGTGATATATCTAGTGCTTTTTTCCCCTTGGATTTCTTGCAACCTTCCTTTTGTTAAACAGTTCCTCCCCATGTGCTCCCTGGTGCTGAAGCCAACAGATTGTGGTTCCGTGGTGGAATGTGATGTGCAATTGCTGCCGTGTATTAACTGGACTGGTGTCTGACAGGCTAGCATTTCTTAAAAATGTGTTACACAATTACAGGAAGTAAGTGACAAGGAGAAAATGATGCCCCTTGCTTTATCTTTCATGGGAGGGGAAGAAACCAAATGTCTAAGGAAAAGAAAGTGGGAACTAACTCAAAGACAGTCGTCAAAGGACATCAAAGGACAGGGATCCTGGAGGTTTAGCTCTCTGCAATGGAAAACCTTTCAAAGCTCCTTTCAGGTTTTCTTGGTTCCTTAGTTTTTTGTTCCATAGTGACTTTGACTATAGGCCAGTGGTTAGAACCTGAGATGCATTGAGGCACTAGTTCAGCCTAGGAGGTGTTTGAAACATTAGACAATAGGCTGGTTGTCTGTCCAGGAGATGTGGATATTCTTTCTTTACAGCATGTTTTCCATGCTTTGCTTTGAGGGATGGCTTTGTGAACATCAGCCTGTCTCAGCTTTTCAAGTCTGAGCTTCAAGAACTGATGCATGATCTACCTAGAGCAAGCCCTAGGAGTACTCAAGGAAGCTACCTGATCCTATTGCATTGTCTTCTGTCATTTCCAAAACACAGATTTGGCCTTAGTAGGATGAAGTGATGTGTGAGAACTGCTTCTTTTTTCTTTTTATTTTAAGACCATTTTCCATTAATTCTCTGTTACCTTGCCATTCTGAGTTTAAATCTTAAAGCTGTACTTACAGTACCGAAGGAGGTTTAGCCACACAATCACCATTTGGCATAGGAAATTGAATGGCAAAGCCCCTGCCTATATGCAGTAGGCTGTACACTGCTGAGCAGATTGTATAATTGTTATCATACATTAAGCAACCAATTGCCAATTTATGTACATATGTAGGTTCATCCTTTACCAATTTCCTGTGACTGATAGCTTCCACGAGATTAAAAGAATAGCCAGTTCCTGTTTCTTTCTCTCTTCTCTTTATTTTTGTCCTTTAGCAAGAATATTTTGTGTGTGTGTGTGTGTGTGTGTGTGTGTGTGTGTGTGTGTGTTTAATAGCATTCATTCCCTAGAGAATAATCTCAGTCTTTGTTTTAGCTGGCCTCCTTCTGAGTGTGTTAAATCTGTAGCCAAGATCACAGGCAGCTCTGGGCAAATCATTGGGCTGTTATTAACCTGCCTCCATGGCAACTGCTGCTCGCCAGCCTGAGGACAAAAAATGTTTTTATTCTGCTGAGTTGCACAAAAGGTTCTAGTGATGCCTTGCACAAAATGGCCATTGAAAGGGAAGATGCAGTGATGTGTGTTTGTGCTGTACAGTTTCATATTTAAATTGTTTTACACTGTTTCATTGGAAGTGGATATACAGCTGAACGGTTCAGCATTTTGGCCATATGGAAAGTAAAAACTAGAAAAAATTGGAGTTCAACTTACTTTAATGCTATTTATTTTTGTCAGCTTGAGTTCAGAGGCCTTCAGCCTGCAGTTGTCATCAGAGTGTTAGCGAGTTATTTTGTGAACATGAACTAGGCAAACATCATCCTGGGGTTTCAGTTGTACTGTGTGAAGATAGCTGCTGACTTAGAGTTACAGAGAGAGAACATAAAGGTTTCCTGGAAAGCTTTCTAATTGTTTTCAGAAATCCTCTGCTTTGCTTCAGTGCTTCTTTGGGAAGCTTGGTAAGCTTATCTTAGTTCTTGATGAGCTTCAAATTGTAGCTGGTTTTGAAAGCTGCTCTTAGCAATACTGTTTCAGGCTTGTGTTAAAATTATAAAATCGGTTGTATTGCTCAGACTAGGCACGGCTTTAATCTGCTCATAAAGAGTGTTCACAGTGGGATCTGGGGGGAGGTCTGGCAGCCCCAGCACTGCAGTGAGGTTGTATCCCGCAGTTAGTTACCCTCTGGCAGGAGGCTGTGAAGCTCTGCTGTCAATTTGGGTGCAGAATGACTATGTATGTATGGATGCTGTCTCTTGGAAACATGCTGGTTTGGGATGCTTCATGTGCTGCAAGCTGGCTGTGTGCTGTTTGCAGGTGTACCAAAGTCTCTCTGATTCCTGCTTTAGTCTTGCAGCCAAGGTGAGTAGTTTCTGCAGTTCCACTTTTGGGCAGTTATAATGTGGTTGCTTTAGACACCTCTGAGGGTGTCTCTTGGCTTTGTTCTGCACTGAGAAAATAAAGGCCACCCAAATTCTGTGATGCCTTTTTACTTGGGCTGCAGAGGAAGATAAAGAGTATGGCCACAAAGACAATCTGTGCAGCTGCCCGTTGCTGAGAGGTGAGAGGGGTCTGCCACTGTTGCCTTGTGTTCGAGGGTCTGTGGATTAGTGGCAGATACTGTCGTGTTTGGATAAGGGATCCAACAAACTCCTCAGGGCAAATGTTCTGCCAGTGGCCTGGAAAGCTGGCTTGGCGGTATGGGGTATTAGACGTCAGTCCTGGGTCTACACCAGTTTTTAGTTTTGTCAGGCTGCTCCCATTTTCTGAAACCAACAGCTTTTCTTTTGGGTCTTGTCAGTCTCTTGGTTTTGCTTCCAGCTGTTTTTATTTCCTGTCTTTGACAGGATACTTCTGCAAAGCAATCTGTGGGATCAGCACAATTTAGGTGATCAACCTCTCCACACTAAGCAATGACCAAGTGTTGGGTCTCTGGTTTTAGGAGTGTGGCTCGAAAGGTGGTTTGTTTTGTGCTCGGCTGTGACCACATGTGTGTTGTCTGCTGGGTCAGAGCATGGTTACTTTTGGATAATCTTTCAGGGCTAATCCTGCACCAGGTGCATGCATTTCTTGGATTAACTCTGGGAGGTTTGGACCTGACCTGGGAGCAGATGCTGTGGAGGCGAGCCAGCCTCATGTATGGCTGCTCTTGCGTGTGAGCTGCTCTCAGGCAGATTCCCCAAAGCAGAGGAATCTGCTCCCTTGCTCTGCAAGGTTCGTTGTCTGAACTCAGCTCTGGACCTCTGAGATAAAATGAAACCCAGAGATGATTTCCTCTGATAGCGTGCATTTGGATTTTGTTTGGTCCATCACTGCTGAGCTGCAGTGTTTGTTCATTTGGCAGTATTTTTGTCATGAAGATAGTTCCTACTGAGTGGACTCCAGCTGTGGACTAGACTATAAAACCTTCCCAGGCTTGTTTCTATACAATTAAATCTTGTCTGCAGTTAGTGAAGTGGCATTTCATAAGTATTTTTGATGGTGATGGCTGCTGAAGCCTGACTAGGGCATTTGCTAGTGACTCTCTAAAAGAAGAGTTTCTCACTTATGAAATGGGAAATCTT
Organism: Tichodroma muraria; assembly: GCA_013390105.1. NCBI lineage: Eukaryota > Metazoa > Chordata > Aves > Passeriformes > Sittidae > Tichodroma > Tichodroma muraria. The sequence continues at coordinate 7,998 of WAAG01065944.1, read as the reverse complement.
TCAGTTATCAGATGCATGTTATTCCCCAGTGCCTCACAGAAGTGGCTGCTCTGCAACTCATTCATTAGTGGGAAAGGGAGGGGGATAAAAATAAACTTGCCTCATGTGGTTGCTGGAGACCTGCTGATCTTTGTGAGGAATTTTTTTGGGTGGGAAGATGTGATGTGATGTCCTCATTTGCCAGCTGTCTCCTTGCCTTCAAATGCTTTGTCCATGTAGTGCCTTGCTGTAGCAGCAGTGGCTGTCCTGCGACACTGGCCGCTCCATTAAGCGTTGTCTTAATGGCTTGTGTTTTGCACAGTTGTATGAAATGCACATTAATGGAGACAGCTTAATTCCATCACCCTGAAGTAATGAATTGGTATGGATTGCCATTACCATTATAGCGCAGTTAAAAGCTGTGTTTGTTTCCGATTTACATTTCCCAGCTTTGTAAGCAGATGGGTTTTCAGGCCACACAGTTGGAAGGAACCTGGCAATTCAGCTGCAACCTCCTTATTACAGTGTTCATACAAATAGCAGCTCGGGGGGGGGTGTTCTGTTAACTCAGACCAGTTAAACAATGCAGTTTAAAAGTTAAACAATTTCAGTTGATCATGCTACTGCAAACTGTGTTCAGGGATCACTGTAAATCCAGTGTATCTGTAACAAGTTGGAAATGTATTGTCTGTCTAATACAGCTTCATAAGCTGCTCTCAACAAAAATTGTTACTCTTTGGACCCCATTCAATTTTTCTGTTGTAAAAGTATCTGTATCCCTATAATCTCATGTGGATTTATATTAAAAGATAACTTGGGAGTACTGGGAGAGTGTAGGGTAGTTAAGTTTCGCGGACCTAAATGTATTCATCTTCCAATGAAAGTTCAAAGTATCTCCTACTTTTCCAGAAGGCTTCAATGTCTTGAGTATTTGCCTCTCTGGCTCCCAGAGTGTTGCCAGCATAGCTGCTGCTCCTGCCATTAGTAAAGCTGAAACATGGTGAGCCCTGGATGAGCAGCTGAATTGCAATGGATCACTTTAGACTGATTTTTTTTGCTTTTTCCATTTCATAGGCTGGCTCATCGATCTCCTCTTGATCCTGTAAAGACAGGAGCACTCAGCCCACTTTCTGGGCTTTGAGTCCATACCAACAGATCTGTAGGTCACTGCTTTAGAGGGTGATGCTGTCTTGTACCACCTATAGATTTTTTGCTTAGCATGTCAATGCCTGGGCCTTTTATTCCCTGTGGCTTTTACCAAGTGGAGGGCAAATATTCTTTTCCTCATAATTTGCTTTTTGCTCATGATGTTTCTTTTGCTTTCTCTCTTCTGCTTAGGTTGCTTTGAATGTTGCATTAAGTGCCTAGGAGGAGTGCCATACGCTTCGCTCGTGGCAACCATTCTCTGCTTCTCGGGGGTAGCGTTGTTTTGTGGCTGTGGCCACGTGGCGCTCACGGGGACCGTGTCTATCCTCGAGCAGCACTTCTCCACGACTGCCAGTGACCATGCTTTGCTGAGTGAAGTGTAAGTATGCCTCCCATTCCCGTTACTCATCATAACACCCTCGTGCTAAATGAGTAGAGATGGATTCTAAAGCTCAGTCTCCATCCCTGAGTATTAGATTGCTGTTTTTGTAACAGCACTCGGTCATTCAGTGGTGCTCACATACAAAGAACTGAAGTGTGTACCCTGGTATGCCTGTTTATATTGGGACCAGTACTATTTAATATCTTTATCAGTGTCACAGGCAGTGGAATTGAGTGCACCTCCAGCTGCTTTGCAGATGACGCCCAAGCTGAGTGGTGCAGTTTGCTTACCTGAAAGGAAGGATGTCACCCAGAGGGACCTTGAAAGCCTTGAGGAGTGGGACTGTGTGAACGTCGTGATGTTCACCAGGGGCAAGTGCAAGGTGCTGCACATGGGTCAGGGCAATGCCCAGTACCAATACATGCTGACAGATGAAGGGATTGAGAGCAGCCCTGCCAAGAAGGGCTTGGGGGTGCTGTTGGATGAAAAACTGAACATGAGTTGGAAATGTGCACTCGCATCCTAGGAAGCCAATTATATCCTGGGCTGCATCCAAAGCAGCGTGACCAGCAGGGTGAGGGAGGTGTTTCTGCCCCTCTACTCCGGTGAGACCCCACCTGGAGTGCTGCACCCTGGTCTGGGGATGCTCAACACAGGAAAGACACGGACCTGTTGGAGTGACTTCAAAGGAAGCCACCAAGATGATCAGAGGCCTGGAGCACCTCTTCTGTGATGACAGGCTGAGAGAGTCAGGGCTGTTTATCCTGGAGAAGAGAAGGCTGTGGGGAGACTTTACAGCAGCCTTCCAACACCGACCTACAAGAGAGCTGAAGAGCAGCTTGTACCAGGGTCTGTTGTAACAGAACAAGGGGTAACAATTTTATTTTAAGAGTAGATTTAGTTGTTGATGACATAAAGTTGGAAGGGATGCCAGGGATAACAGGGGAGCATGGTTCTTTCCATCCCTCTTCAGAAGAAGCTGGAGTAGTATATGACAAAAAGAGAAAAAACTGGAAAGATCTGCAAATGTAGCCTTTAGACATAACCACTGGTGAAATATTTGGGTCTTTCATGATCCCAAGGCTTCTCTGTGAGGCCCGAGGAAGGCCTGGAGTGCTGCCTCGGGTCCCATCTCTGGCAGCCAGCCCGGCCATGCGTGACTGTGACAAGGGCCCCTGTGACGAGCACGGTGGGCATGGCACATAGAGGAATGCACGGGCAGCAAGGCAGACAGGTGGTATTTGAAGGCTCTGGTATCAGGGCCCTGTGCAGCACACTTAATTCTTATTTTCTTTTTAATTTCTGTTGTCACTGACTCCCTGTATATGCTTGCAGGCATAGACCTGCCAGTTTGCTGCATGCCCTCTGAACACTGGTGCTGGTCCCACAGCACCATTTCAGGGCTTCCCCTGTCCACAGGACCCTCTGTACCCTGACCTGCTTTGGGACTGCTCCCCACTGGGGTCCCCCCTTCCAGCACTGCCCACACTCATTCCCTGGCTGTGGCCAGCAGTGTGTCCCCAGCTCCAGGGCATGAGCCACCAGGGCCCTGCAGTTATACACAACATTTAGTGAGAAAATGTAAGCAGCTGTTCTTCAGGAACTGGGTAACAAAACACCCTGTGCTTGCATCAGTCTCCATTTGAGCAAAATAGAAGAAATTGCAAAAGCAGCAGTCACAGGCAGCAAGTTTTATGTTTTGGAGAGTTGTTGACAATGTTTCTTGTCATGTCAGCACCAGCAGCTGGGGAAATGCATAATTCCTACCAAAGCAGCTCAGGGCTCAGCTCTGTTGGAGCCAAGGGGGTAACAAGGGAGAAGAGGTGTTAGAAAGGGGCAAATTTAAGGCTACAGCAGCATAAAAAAATAATTAATAAAAAGAGAAAAATGTATTAGTAACACACCCTTTGCAATTTTTAACCAGTTTTCCTATTACTAATTTCTGGTAGCATGCATTGTCTCTCTCCTGGACTATTAATGATGGTGAAATGATTTCTTCTATATGCTCTCAAATCCTGAGTTAATTTTTTCCGTTCCTTACAGCACAGGTGCAGCAGATTTATCCAGTTACTTGTAATCAGTTTGGAAAACAAAGATAGCACTTCCCACATAAAATTTTAAATTAACAATATCCTATTTGATACAAGAGTAACATTTAACTATATAAATGGTAGTCATCAATTTTCATTAAGCTAAAACATGCAGATGCTCTTTGGAGATCTATGCCAGCAGCTACTTAGTGGAGAGTGGCAAGAATCAGAAAAAAATATCTTGAGCAAAGCATATTTATCCTCAGAAAACTGGTAGTGTGAATGTATAAAATTAACCTCTTGGTTCTGTGAATAGCTTCTTCCAAAATAACCATCCCAACAATCAAATTCCTTTTAAAAAGCTCCGGGGAAATCATGCTAATAACAAAATATGACTTTTGAAGACCAGAAGTGTTGTGTGGGAGATCTGGCATTCTGGTCCTTCAAAACAATTAGCTTTAGATACAGAATCTGATTGATAATATTTAGAAATTATTCTTTTCATCTACCTATTCTAGCTAAAGGAAAAATACTGTTGGAGTGTCATTGCAGATGGTAGATTTTTAAGAAATCAAGAACTTTCTCAAATAACATGTAAGGGAAGTGCTTATACCATGTGGCCTGAGATGATCTTCCTCTGAGTGGTTCCAGAGTACCTAAAAAGGAAGTATTTTCTAAATAACTCTTCCATTTTTTAAAAAAAAATTAACATTTTGAGGCACTCAATACTGCTGTGACTTAAAGCACTGAAACTACCAGCTCTACCCTTCCAGGCTGTAGAGCAGCCTCAGGAGAAGTCACTGCATGTTTGCTAAGTTTTGTATCAGATGAATATTGCTGAATTCACAAATTTTTGCAAGCTTAAGTTAATCAGATTTCACAGGTGGAAATGGTGAATTTCAGGGACTGCTTCCTTTCCCTAAGCCAAAGGAATGACCACAGAGCCTGGTAGTTCAGCCAGGGGTTCTGCTCCAGGCTTTGCCATTTCAAAGCCCTGCATTGTTCCTGTCAGCCATTCCCAAGTTAGGTGTCAGGAGCAGTAAGAGGAAAAAGAAAACCTCCATAGTGGAGGTGTGAAATTGCAGCTTTAACATGGTGACTAACACCAGGCAATGTAAGGACTGCAGCACCAGCAAGGGATGCTCAGTTGGATGCAGGACTAATGCACATCAGGATTGCTTACCTGCGAAGGGGCACAGTTGTAACAGTGTTTTCCTGCAGTCTGCTTGCTTAAAATGCTAAGGAGCCTTGAACTTTGTTTCTAGGAGTTCTCTCTCTTTTTTTTATTATTTAAGAGGTCTGACTTTGTTTTTATAGGACTGAAATCTAATTATATAATTTCTTTCTTTTCCATTTTAGAATACAGCTAATGCAGTATGTAATTTATGGCATTGCATCATTTTTCTTCTTATATGGAATAATCCTTTTGGCGGAAGGTTTTTATACAACAAGCGCTGTGAAGGAGCTGCATGGAGAGTTCAAAACAACAGCCTGTGGCCGCTGCATCAGTGGAATGGTGAGTGGGATCAGAAATGGGAACAGCAGTCTTTGCTGGCTAAAACCCTGTTTGACTCCTGGGTTTTGAATAACAGAATATTGCTGCCTTCTTTGTTTAACTCCTTGTGGGTGATCAGGGTCAATCCATGTCTTGATTCTTCTTTGAAAGTCAAGGGTGCTTGGTTAAATCAAAATGCTACAGATGGGCTGAGTGGGGGCTGCCATGGCCTACCCTGTCATAAAGCTGAACCCACTGGTCCAAACTAAATTGAGGAGACTGCTAATTTTAAAACAATGTGAGCTAAAATGAAATTTGTGCTTTTAAACATGGAACACTTGAGTGATGCTTAAAGGCAGACTGTAAAATGGCTGTGGTTTGCAGAGCTATTTAAATATCAAACTGTAATGGTTCTGACTTCCATAGTCAATTGTGCTTGAGTGTCTGGATCCTTCAACAAACAGTAATGAATGAATGAAGCTTCACAACATCTTTGCACTTGAATCAAGTATTGATTTGCAGATGGCAAAAGGCAGACAGATAGAATAGCAAGGCTTCTTCAAAAAGCCGAAACACTTGAAGCCCTAAAGTTACCAGCCATATTCTCTTCTCTCTTCAGTATACTTCTGTATTAGAACAAAATTGTAAGCAAAGTTTAACTAAAAATAAAACTTCAGATTCTCACCCACATTGTCCCCAAGGGCACACTCTGCAAGAACAGCCATAACTATGTTTCTGAGAGAAGATTTCAAAGCTATTACTGAAAATCTGAATTCAAAGCTCGTAGTTATGGAGGAAGCTAAGCAGTATGACAGATCGCCCACGGGAAAGTGTGGGTGAAAAGAGAAGAGGCTTTTGATGTGATTGTTGCATTTTAATATACAGTCTATATCCTGAACTTAAAAAATACGTACTTTCAGCTGGTTAAATACAAAAGAGATGCATGTTTATTTTCATGAGAGTTAGCAATTTTCCACTGTGCTATTGGGTACTTACTGAATTTTTCAAGAGCTAATAAAAATAAGGCATCTGATAATTTTCCAGTTAAGAGCTATTTGCTCAGTTTTTTTCTAGCCAAGTATGGTCTTCACCAAGGAGCAAAATTAGATCTAAAGCAGTGTTTTCAAAAGATCCAAAATAAAGTAGAAACATGCACATGCGTGCGTCTCATCAGAGCAGACGATTGCTTGTGCAGTTGAGTAGTTGCAGGTATGTGATTGTCAGCTGCCTATACAAATACCAGTGTGACACATGGAAATACGGCAGAAAAACATGTTTTCATGTTTGTCCATATTTGTCCACACAATGAAGGAGAGAATTTATCAGCTAAGGAATGGCTTGGAGCTCTGGTAAGCTGCATTAATGTTTGGTGGTGACAGGAAAAGTGTCTGCATGCTGCTGTGTAAAACCTTAGGACTAGAACAAGGTTTGTGAGGAGATAAAATGTTTAACAGACTAGTGACTGCAGCTGGCTACAGGCAACAGGCTTTTGGACATACTGTGACCTTTTGCCACTTTGATCAAGAGCTCCTTTACTACTTCTTTCATTACATTACTGAGCAAAGTCCTGAAAGGCAGTCTCATCTTGCATAAGGTTGTTACAGAACACAGACTTCCATCTTCCCTAAATTATTTATGTTGGCTCTGGTAATGCAGAATAGCCATTTCCCACAGTTATCATATTAAATGTGAGAGTGAGTATATTTTTTCCTGTCTATTTTAGGATTTAAAGGCTTTGTGCACTTCCTCTCGTGCACACTTCCACATACATATAAGCAAACTCATGTTTTATTTGTAGTGTATCTACCCAGAAATCCTTTAACCTCGTCCACTTGGTCCTTCCTAAAATCCAAAGAGGATTTTCAATTCTCACACAAAACATACAGGTCTGGTATGTGGTAGTATCTAATATGAAATAGGGTATTCCAGCTGAGTTGTCTATAAATTAGAGTCTAGCTGAGGTTTTATATGCCATAGTTTTGCAAGAACTTCCACCTCCCCACACACCACCTCCCTTGACTGAAACCTAACCAGTTGTTCAGCTTTTGCTCAAGTACTTGCAGGGTTATTCTGGAAAAAACCTGTGTGGATGCAAACTTCCACCACTGCAGCATTAGCTCAGTCCCTCGGTTCTGGGTGAGGCTGAGAATCTTCCCCCTGAGAGCCTTTCCCATCCTCGCTGTTGTCCTCCAACACACAAATTGTAAGTAGCACAGTAGGGCGCCAGTGCTTTACTGAAAGTGAAGCCTTTCCAGTCCACCTACAGCTAAGAGAGAACAGCCACAGCTCACAGTGAAAAGAGAGCCCAGGGGATGTAACAGCATATTCCCCCGCCCTCCAAGTGGGATCCTAATCCTGGTCTCACCAGGAGGAGGGAGCTAGGAACTGATGCCAGAACTACTGTTTCACCATAACACTTCGAAGAGGAGGGAAAAGGGAAGGGGTTTAGTGGGAGGAGAAGGCTGGAGATTTTCAAAGCAATCAGTGGCACATCTTTTTATCTAACCAAAGAAAATGCACGTAATGTAGTTTTCTTTTTTAAAAGAGCAAACCCAAAACAGCAAATTTTAGTGGATAAATCCATGATTCTCTAAGGTGAAGTAATTAATTCTCTGCTTGGCAATGTGTATTAGACCAATTGAATCCTTCTGATCTGCTGTTAACGGTCATGGTATGCTTGCAAAAACAGGTATTTTCAAATGTTACATTCCAAATTGATTTCAATACATGAGGGAGTGTGGGGGAGCTCTGTGAGCATTGATTCACTGCATGGTTTTGATTCGCAAGTTGTATAGAAATGCTAGTATGTTATAGTTAATTTAAAAAAAAAAACAACCTTAAATTGATTTTTGTTGGAATTTATCGGTTTTAGCCTACAACCAGCATTCTCTGCTTAGCCGGGAATTTTGAGAAATCAATGGGCTGCTCTTTCATGAGGGCAATCTGTTTACCCAAGCAGGCTGATG
>WAAG01065936.1:0-15908 GCA_013390105.1 Tichodroma muraria | reverse complement strand
AACTCCCTGACCCTTCTACTCCCTGATCCTTCCCAAAGTTAGAAGCACTGTCATCATCTGCTCAATATCTAGATACAAAGATATCTAAAACCACTATCTCTGCTTCTGATTAGGTTTGTCCACACAGAAAGTCAAATATATAGTGGAGTGTGTAGGAATGCACACAGGCAAGTGGAGACCTCTAAGAATTTAAACACACAGTCTGTTGATACTGCTTTCTCAAATATTTCTCCGGTTTTAGGTGGCTGGGTCTATATAAAAGTATTTTTCAAGCGTAGAAAATGGGGCTGTACATGTAGAGTACATAGGCTCGTAGCAATTTACCAGTAACAGTGGGCAGTTAACTTTCTTTTCATTATCTTACCTTGCTGTGATTTCATAGCAAACTACTCTTAGATTGATGAAGACTCTGCTAATGCTATGGGAAAACTACTCTGAGCTGCTGTTCTAGAGAAATGTTTAAAGACTTTGCTGCTCAAAGTATTTCACCGTTCAGCTCTTGCAGTCCTCTGGACAGAAGAGTTGTAGCTCAAAACTGTAAAAGTTTTTCATAAACTGCTGTGTCCTGTCTACTCTGTGGATGTACATTTTGTTTATGTTCAAACTATGATTATGAGTTTCAAATAGAAATTTGTCTACTATAGCCTCACATCAACTTTGATTAGTAAGGCTGTGAAATGACATGAGGCTTAGAATAGGTGGTCAGAAAATAGAAAGAGGGTAAGAATAAAAAAGAAAAGAAAGTTTCACTCCAGCTGCATCAAGTGGCATACTAGAATAATGTCAGGTTCTTTTATTTTTTACTCTTACTCTGATTTTCATGGGTTTTGTTTGAAATGTACAGAAGTGATAACTTCAGAATAGTTAAATTGATGTTCTTTTATTATATTCTTTTGCCTAGCACAAAGCTGATTTTATTCACAGTCTATTCAAGCAAAACCATCCAATAAAAGTCTTATGAGAGTTCACTAAATGCTTGATATAATCATCTATTTATTATTCACCTGGTTTCTTCACTTTCAGAATGGTAGGCATTGTTATATAGATTAGTGGGTGGGACAATAGCTGCAGTATTGATTCTGGCAGTCTTGATTTGGAGATGTCATTTTTATTTTTCCTGATTTGCTGTAGCAGTGCTGTGTAAAATGAAAGTCCAGAGGTGCTTTTCGTTCTCTGTAGTGTCTGTTTTCCAATCCTGCTTTCCCAGTTTGTTAAGTGTTAGAACAGCCTTTCCTGCCTGTTAAGAGAAATTCCCTCATATTTGGAAAAAATCCTTATTTAATTTCAGTAAATTCTAGTAGACTCAGCCATCATTGTGTCTCACCATGCAGGTGTCAGTATTGTCAGAGAACAAAAGGAGAGTCCTCTCTTGCTGAATTCAGATGTCTGTAATTTATTTCTGCAATTTGAGAGCTCCTGGCCTTTCATTTGATAATTTTTCCTTTGGACTGGTGTATGTTTAGTCTGCGGAAGGAGTGAGATGAGAAGTTCTGTCTGTACATGAAGGGCAGTTAATCAGTGGAGGAGACTCCAAACCGACTTGAGGAAGGCTCTGAGCCATCACCCCTGAAGGAAGCTCTTGGGCTCCTCCAGCTGTTGGGTTATATCTGCACTTCTGGTTTTGGTCAAGCCATACAAGAGGTTTGAGGGAAAACATCTGGATAACTTGGATGCCTTGGGTCCTCCAGACCCGCATCTTTCTGGATGTAGGCCTGGACAGAGAACAGAAAAGGGATTAGAGATGTTTGAGAGTGAACAAAGATCTGTACAAGAATCAAGTGACTCCTGCTGTGTCTGGAAGGCCCAGCTCTGGAATGGGTGTCAGTGCTGCTGCAGATGTTCTCCTGTTTGATAGTAAGGGAATGAGTCTGGAGCTCTGGCCAAGGCAGTGGAAAACAGGCAGAGGTTTTTGCTGTAGCCCAGGTTCTTGATGTGTCCTGTAATTGTGAGCATGTTGCTATTTTGTTTAAATGTTTCCTGCAGGCAAAATTGCATCAATATTAATTCAGCTGTGATGTAAAATTGCTTGTCTGTCTGTAAGAGTTAATAGGTAAATGTCTTTTCAGAGCTTGAGTATTTTATTCTATAAAAATTCTACTGAGTATTTAAATGAGGTTGTAGTTACTGAATTAGACATGAGTACCTACCTCTGGTAAAAAATGTTAAAAATGCTCTTTCAGATCACTTCATTGGGGAAATTTTGATGATACCCCTTTTCACAGTGGTGGAAGTAGTTTCTATTTTTTATTATTCATACTTGTCATCCTGGAAAAGCTACAAACTGTAAAGCCAGTATAGAATTAAAACTAGGTTTAAATAGAAGGAAAAAATTGATTTTTATTTAGCTTAGTTTGCGCAGAGATAAACCGTAGTCAAAGCTTGGAGGGGCTCTCTGTGACCAGCAGTTTCTGAGCTAAATGTGACACAGTCTTTCATGTTGTCTACTGATGATAATTCGTGGGTTTTTAAGTGCTGTGCTCCTCTAAAAGACTGGGGTTGGCAACATTTATGGTTTTTTGAATGAAGTACAGTATACATTCAAATTAAATTAAAAACTGTCCTGGAAAGTTTTTTATTATACTTGCAACTTTGTTTTACTCCATTGCTCAACAGTGGCAATGATTAATGTTTCCTGTTCAGTAAGCAAGAGACTACAAAATATTTTTGTTGTGCTCAGATTTCCGTAAAACTTTTTAGAAATCTACTTTTTGATGATCTTTTCAATGGGGACGTGACATAGGGGAAATATGGAAATGCTGTTTTCTGACCAAGCAAGGATGGCTTAATGAGGAATGTGAAGTTTAGAGAGTGTTAGTGTGGTTACACTGTGTGATCTGCTATAGAACTGCTATGCCTTTATTCCCAGTTTTCGTCTTGTCTTTGATTGGAATCATAGACAGTAGTTTTCTTCCTTTTTGGGACAAGTCCTTTTGAGACTTGTCTTTGAACAAGATACAGGTAATGGATTTTAAATACCACTGGCTAACATACCTAGTGCCCATATTAGAGTTAAAACAAGAAATGAAAATACACAATGATAGAATTTATCTTCTGGCATAGCAAAAGCCTAGCTTAAAATATGTGCTGATATTTAGTAATCATCCCAGTCTTTGGCCTTTCTGTTTGATCACTGTTTTTGTAGATGATGAAGAAGAGCGTACTGTTATGAGACAAGGATCTTTGTTATGAATTCAGTGTAGATATGAGTGTGATTCACCACCACCATAGGATTTCAGGGAAAATTAGATGAGATGTGTGAGAGCTTATCTCTGGTACAGGTTTGTCCCTTCAGAACTTCACTTGCTCATTTTCTGTATGCTGGCAGAAAAGTAGGGTACTGGGTAAGGAGAGCCTTCCTGAAGGATTGTAATAGAGGAAGGTTTAGTTCCACAATAAAAATTTAATACTTTTCTTAAGCCTATCTGATCCTAAGGTCTATTTAAAGAAGTCAAATAATGCTTCAGGTACAGACAGCTACATTGTCTAGAGGAAGTTCTGTGCCTTTGGTTTGCTTTGCCATTGATGAGAAAAAAGCCTGTAAGAATTTTAGAGCAGAAGTGTTTTTGCTGAAGGATTGAAAAATGATAATTTGTGTGTGTTATGAGTAAAAAAGTCTGTGAAAAATACTTGTTGAATTTTGCATTGCATCTGCTAGCAAACCATTTGTCCTTATAAATAATACTGCACTTGGAGAGTAGGAATTAAATCAACGTGCCTAAAGAGAATGATTTTAAGCACTGTAGTTAATTTCCCTGTCCCGTGTCCCTGTGAGCAGCGGGTCCAGTTCTCCACGTAGGCTGCCCTGTCACCTGCCCTCTTGGCATCGACCCGTGGGGTTTCCTGGGACAGCAGACAGGACTGTGTTCTCTGGCCCGAGGGCTCAAATCTACCCTGAGTGAGGCTGGTTCTGATTTCTCTTGCTGTGTGACCAGTGGTGTATGGGAAGGGATTTTGTTTCAGCCTGTCTTTGGATTTCAGGCAACAATGAGACTTAGCTTCTTTCTTAATTCCTCTGTGACTTTAATTCTATTATCTTTTAGTTGCATTTCAGCTGGCCTAGTTTTATGTAGTGGCCTGAGAGGCAAAACAATCCTGTTTAGAGTCACTTTACTCTGCTCCAAGATGGGGTTGTTAGATGGCATTTCTGTTTTATCTGGTACGGTGCCATCATGAACAGGGACAAGTGAGAGAGGATTTGAAGGTAAGGAAATAGAATGAGAGCCATCTTCACATATCACGGGAATATGAAGGAAAGTTACTGTGTGAGGAGGTGGCAGGCTTTTATATCTGCATTCGGAAGTAATAGAGCAACTGGTATTATTTGAGTCCTTGCATGGCACATGGCACGGTGCTAGGAAAGGGAGGAGAAAGTGGAAAAAGGAGCAGGAAGGTGCAGTGGGAGGAGATGTATGTGATCTCTGCAAGGCCGCCTGTTCTGCTGCTGCTTGGGGGTGGGGGTCTGCACTGCTGGAATCAAAAGCAACCTGGCCAGTGTAAGTGAACTTGCACTAATTTTGTAACTAATTTGTGAGTCATCCTCTCTGAAATCTCAGATATGTTGGTGCATTTAATGCAGCAAATTAGTCTCTCTAAATTAGTAGAAAATATTAGACTTTCAAATACATGAGGATATCTGGAGTTCAGAGTTACCCAATCCTTGAAAAATCAAAAGCCATGCACCAAAAACATCACGTGTAAGCCATTTTTTTGGTACGTTCTTCTGTAACAATACTTTCTGATCCACTTTATTAGATGTACAAAAAACACTGATTATCGAGTAATACTTCAGTAAAAATTAATTTTTTTAATCTGTGTTTTTCTTTCAGGGCAATTAAAGCATTTCAGGAGGCGCTTTATGTTGATCCCAGCTTTTGTCGAGCCAAGGAAATTCATTTGCGACTTGGGCTTATGTTCAAAGTGAACACAGACTATGAGTCTAGTTTAAAGGTAGGTTTAAGTCCTTTCAAATTGAATTAACATTTCTTACAAGTCGTGTGTTGCATTTTAAAGCTGCAAGGAATGCATAAGCACAGAACAGTCACAGACCACCTGCTGTAGAAATGGAAGTGCTTTAATGTGAAGTGTCATAGTCTAAACAGAAGAAGGATAGGTTAAAGGTGTGTGAGGTGCTACACTCCAGATCAAAAATTTGGGCTCTTGTTAAAACAGTGAACCTTGGGGGAGACTGAGGTTATAGTGAAAGCTAAGGAAAAAAAAATAGGAGCTTGGATTATTTGTTTTTTTTATTTTTATATTTCTTCTTCTCTCCCCCCCCTTCTGTTGTAAGCTGGAAGTTCTTGGAATTAGTAAACTACAAAGTTTTTATGCAGAACAATGCTTTTTTTTATATCACTGATACTTTTCTAGCAGTTAATTATTCTTTTATTTCCTGGCTTGAGAGTCAGCTTCTAAGGCAACAGCTTCTGGCTAATCAGTTGGAATTGGTTTATGGTAACACAGCATTTTGTTTCTTCTGTACTTCTTCAAATTCCTTACTATTTACATTCTTTTCTGGTCTCTCAGATTGTAATCTGTCATTTTATCTCCCTCCGTTCCCCACATTTGCTTGTGTTTTTCCTCTTTTCATTTTCTACTTTACCCACATGTCCTTTCCTTCCTGGCCTCTAAATTTAGCTGTTACATGTCTTGGAAAAAGGAAGTGTTCTTTTAGTGTAGTTGCATGTGGTGGGAAATACACCTGCAGGGCTGAGAATTTTGTAATTAAGTGTAATTTATAAACACATTTCTGCATATTAATCTTCCCTAAAAATTACTGAAAACAGTGTTTTGTTTTCAAGAGTGTTACGGCTTCCTTTTCTTGGCGTATTGTTGTCTTGGGTTGTCAGAATCACATTGTCCAAGATTTGAAAGAGTAGAGTGTTACTCATAATTTTTCCTTTCAGTATTTGTGATTGAGGGAAGCAGTTCTCTCTCCAGGCTTCCCTTTTTGTCGAGAACTCAAGGTTTCTCCTACAGAAATTGGCGGAGTTGGAAATTGTGCAGAGTAGAAAAGATTCCATGCAATGAATGGTGAAAGAGAGCAAGGAGAGGTAGAGGTAGATCACTGCTGAGCAAGGGGTTATTTGTGAGCTTGGGTGATCCTATTTCCTTACACTTTGGCACAGATGTGATATGTCATGGTATATATGGAATAAAAGAAGTGCTGAAATACATTTTGGTTTTATTTTTAAGAAGCTGGGAGAAAACAAGATTAAATTTACAAGGAGGTGGTCATTTTGTAATCAAGTAGTAGAAGAAACTCAAGGATCTCAAAAGGTCTTTTCTGACCTAGTTGATTATATGATTTTAATTTTTGATATAAATTGATTAAGAAATAGATAACCTTTTTCTGCTGTACCATAAAATTTACAATTCTGTCAGTGAATCAAGTATTTAAATAAATAACTCAGTGATAACTCAATATATACTATGATAATATACTAAATAACTATGATAACTCAATCTGTATAATTTCTTGTATTCGCTGTTCACAGCTTTGCACAACAAATTACTCACGAGGATTTTGAGTATACCAAACTTTAACTTTTCAAAACAAAAGCTACAAATGGGAAAAACACTGAAGTAGTATTTTGAAACCAGAAAAAAAATTAATCTTTTTTAATGCAAAATTATCATGATTCCATTGCTTTTATGTGGCATGTGGTTAAGTCACTTAAAAAAAACAAATGGCCACAACAAAAGCAGGTTACCCTGGGGCAGAGGGATGGTCTTCAAAGGATGGTGAAATGAACATGATGGGTGTTTGCATTAAAGGTGGTTTCATGTTTTTCTTAAAGCAGTATAGCTGCAGCTTGTTCCTGAAAGTTTGTCTCATTTTCCACCTTGCCAACCTTGACAACCATCTTGATTGTCTCATTCAGCACTCTCAGCCACATTGAGTTGAGTGATTTTTCATTTTTTAGCTTTTTGCCATTTGCAGACTGAGGTGGATCAGAAGTCTGAGCCAGCTCAGTTTGAGATTGCCTGGTTGGTACATCCAGTGCAAGGTTGATGGAGTGGGAAGGAGGGCACAGAACTGTCTTTATCCTCTTCTGGTTCAAAATTTAATGAGAAACTGCTCTGGAATTACCAACTGAGACATCTGAAGCAGAGTTTCTGGTTTGCTTCCTTAACTATGGAGGTTGCAATCCTTAGTAAAGGATAACAGGGAGGAACAAAAGAAAAGACCCAGTGGAACTCGGTCTCGAACACTTGGAGCTGTTTCCAGTTCAGCTCACCTGTGGATTTAAGGTACAGTCCAAGGACTTGCATACTTGGTTTGAAAACAGAGTGTTACTGATTGAAACTTACCAGTTTAAACATCACAGTGTGTCAGTTGAGGAGAAAACTAAGTAGAACAGGACTTTAGCTTCTTTAAAATCCAGTCTGACTGATTATAGAAAAACACCCCTTAAACCAGAACTCTGAGGGACGAGAACATGAGAGGCAAGTCAGAAAATGCTTCCTTAGTGAAGAGAACGAAGTTAAATGCTGGTGCACTGGTTATGCTCAAACGCAGGGAGAGTAAAATGGAGAAGGGATGTGAGGAAAGAGTGTGAAGGGATGTTTTCACACAATGTCTGTCTCATTCTCTGAGACACAGAGTATCTCATCTTCGAACAAAAGACAGATAAGAAACCCAAAGCAATGAAAAGACAGAGTTGTATTGTTGTGTCTTTTTTGGTTTTGTGGACCTTTTTAAAAGGATCCAGGATTTTAGAGGGTAATTAAGAGGGTTGGGATCCAGCCTGCCTTGAGCACAGACCCTTTTTCTTAGACTCTTTACCCAGTTTGAGCTCCCTGTTCAAACGGAGGCAGAAAGTGGAAGTAACTTTTCATCTGGTATTGGCTTGTGACTGCTCTGGATTTCACAGTACTTGCATTAAAGTACTTTGAAATATCATAATGTTTTTGATGGTATTTAAACATTCATGTTAAGTCTGTAATTGCTAAGAATAAACCATTGCCAACAGATGAGTCATTGTCAGTAAGAGTCATTGTCAGTAAGAGTCTTCAGGCAAAGGGGGAAGATGGAAGTCTGAAGGTCATATATTCCATGTTTTTCACAATTTTAGAGCATTAACATAAATCATCTGTATTTTATGTAAGCAATTTAAGCACAAAATTAATTTTTACTATTTTAAGATGTTGATGATCAAGATAATTGCTAGAGTGCTGTTTAACAAGCATAAAATCAACTCCCAGTGTTTTTTCAAAATCAATTACTGGTTTTGCCTGTTCTGCAGTTAAGACTTGCAAATTACTATGAGAATCCTTGACTTTCTTCTACCCCATTGCCATGAACTCTTGCAACACCAATGCTTTTGAAAATTACTTGGCCTTCAGGCTTACATTAAGGAAAAAGAAAACAGTCCTTGTGTAACCTGGCAGATGGGGCAGTGTTACTTTCAGAGGTGAGACGAAAACCGAATTTTCCCCACTCATCAGAAAAGTACAATTGATTCCAGAATTAACTGGCAGTGACTTGGGGTGGATTTCTTTTTATAAATTGATGACTGTAGCAGCAACATGTTACTAAGGTTTACCTCACAGTCCAACTTTTTCAGTTTACTATGTCCTGCTGCCCCTTTCCTGTTCACCATTTCTTACAAATGTCACAAGGAATACTGTGTTCGATGGTGGTAGCTGTGGTGGCACTGTGATAATCTGAAAGGAGAATAAAGCAAGATCACTAGGAATGTAATATATCTTTTTATTCATTGTGTAAATGTAGTTGGAAAAATGATTCATACTTCTGAGTACATGCCACATTATTTCTGACATGACACTTGCTGTCATGGTCATTTTCCTATTTATTGAATATATTTTTTTAAATTTGGCCTCCTTTTTTCATAGGTGCATGTAATCATCTTGTGTTTGAGACATTGCATGTGTGTCTCAGTTTTTAAGTACTGTTGAATCTTAAACAATTCCTAGAAAATATGTGGGAATGAAAGATTTCAAAGAGAATTTTGGAGGACATTCCTGTAGGACATACTGGTCCAGAGCCTTCTGAGGTCTGGGAGTTGAGCACCAGGTGGCAGCTCTGGGAAAACACCTCCCTTCTGGAGTTCTTCCTGCTTGGTGCTATTGAAGTCTTGTGTTTTTAATGGGGATTTAGAGCCATGATCCTGAAAGCCCTTTAAATGCAGAATTCATACTTAAGGGAAAAAAGAAATCTTTGTTTTTTATATTGATTAAATTGATAACATTGAGGGAACAGTGGGGGCCAGGCAGCAGATTTTTTGAAGGTTTGGTTTTATGAGGAGAAGCTTTGTTTGCTTTTGTTTGGAGATTTGTTGTGGGGAAATTGTGTGGGTTTTGTTGGATTTTGTTTGGTTTGTGGGACGACTTTTTTTTAATGGGTGGTCAGTAGGAATGCTGGACATGAGCAGGTTGTTTATAGCAAACAAAGCAATGTTTTGCTTTGGGAATTTTATTTGGTTTTTATTACTGATGCACCCTGCACCCAGTAACAAAACCTTTAGAAGAATAAGAACTCAGTTTCTCATGTTTTCAATTATCTGCCTTTTAGTAGAAATACTGATTCTGTCTTTCACTTAGAGAATTTTTTTCTCCTTCCTTATACACAAAACAGTTATTCCAGTAGTTTGCTTCAGGCTTGTGCTTTCATCTTGCCCGTAAATCATCAATTTAAATATAATTTTAATTTTTTAATTATTCTTCTAAAGATTCTCATTTGTTAGTAATGTTAAGACATGCTGCTTATATTAGGATAAGAAAAAGGCTGCAAAAGAATTAAAATGCGCATGAATTTTATGAATATGCATGAAATATAAAGAAATTAAATACTGATGTACCGATGAACAGCTTGAAGTACTTATTTATAGTCAGTCAGACACTTTTCTACCACTTATTCAAATATTTCTCCTGTATATATATACTTACAAAAGTTATTTTTAGCTAGTATAGCTATTATATGCCAGCACATAACTGTTATAGACATATCATTCATTTTTTATGTTCTTTCTCTGAGTAATAAGTAAACAAGTATTTAGGAAAGTGAATATTTGTGATTCTGAGCCTTCATGTGCTGTTTTACTACGTAGTTATCTTTCTCATGTGGGCTTAGATTAGTAATTTTTAAGTTTAAACATTGTACATTGAAACCTTATGTATTTTAATTATTAAAAATGACTAGTCAAAATACATGTGGTTATGAGAAGTTTTAGTTTCTTATATCTAGTTATATGTCTTTAATTCTACGAGGAACAGCTGCTTTTTTAGGTAAAAAACAAGGTGAAGGGCTTTGCCTCTTGCACGTTGGATATCCAAGATTTCAAGCGCTTCACACAAAAAAGTGTTTTGTGGGAAACAAAATGAAATGAATCAAAAGATAATTTTAATGAAAAAGTAAGTGGATGGAAAGCAGAATTTGGGATTGAAATTTCTCTCTTAGTCCTTGTAGTTTGCATATGTCAGTGGTGGAAGGACGCATACAAGAAGTAAATCCACGGAAGTTTTTTAATGCAGCATGGCACTGTAATGAAACTGCAGGAGAGTTATTAGTGTGACTGGTTTTGACAGTGGATGATGATACCACAACGTCTGGCCTTCAGAGTGTTCTCTTTTATTCTCTCTTACCTAGTTTCACTTGGGTTTTTGACTAATTCAAAAAGAGAATGTGAAAAGAAAATTACGGGTGTATTTTAGAAATGTTCTGATTACAAAGAGAAGTAAGTGCGAAAAGTGAATTACCATGCTGTGTGGCATCTTTGGTCATTTGGGAGGTGGGAAGAACACAGCATGGGAAGAGGAATAGGTGATTCAGAAGTTAATCTAAGGATATTGGTGCTGGGTGGGGCAACCCTGTGTGTATGGACAGACCAGGGAATGATATGGTGGAGAGGAGTGCTGTGGAAAGGGGCCTGGGCATCCTAGTTGATAGCAGGTTGAACATGAGCCAGCAGTGCCCTGGCACCCAAGAGGGACATCCCTGTCCTGAGGGACATCAGGCACGGCATCACCAGCCGGGCAAGGGAGGGGATTGACCCACTCTGGGCTGGGCTGGGACAGCCTCACCTCGAGTGCTGGGGACAGTTTTGGGCAGCACAATGTGAAAAAGATGTGAAGCTATTGGAGAGTGGCCAAAGGTAATAAAGATGGTGTAGGGCCTTGAGGGGAAGCCATATGAAGCTGAGGGCACTTGGTCTGTTCAGTGTGGAGGAGACTGAGGGGAGACCTCACTGCAGTCACAGCTTCCTTGTGAGGGGAAGAGGAGAGGCAGGCACTGACCTCTGCTCTGTGGTGACAGTGACAGGACCCGAGGGAATGGCATGAAGTTGTGTCAGGGAGGTTGAGGTTGGATGTTAGAAGAAGGTCCTTCCCCAGAGGGTGGCTGGGCACTGAACAGGCTCCCCAGGGCAGTGGTCGCAGCACCAGCCTGGCAGCTCAATAAACATTTGGACAGTGCTCTCGGGTACATGGTGTGACTCTTGTGCATGGTTCTGTGCTGAGCCAGGAGTTGGACTCCATGATCCCTGTGGGTCCTTTCCAGCTCAGCATATTTGGTGATGCTGATGTGCATCGTTCGTGGCCCGTCTCCTTCAGTGGCGTCTCCGCCTGGACAGATGCGGTTTTATCAGGTGTATCTGTAACTGCAAGGTTGGCATTCAGGGCATGCAGAAATACTCGCAGTGTAGCCGCAGGCCGCAGGCGGGGCCTGAGCTGCGCTGTTGTGAAGCCGGGGCAGCTGCGGGGGCTGGAGGCCGAGTCCTGGAACGACCCCGGCTCGGGGCGGATCGGCTCCGTGGCCGCGCCGGTGCTGCGGCAGCGGTGGCAGACTCCCAGTCATCCCGCTTCCCTGTGACATTCTGGTGCTGCTGGCAGTCTTTCAGGCTGTTAGCACGGGAATAGCTGAATCCTGATGGTGCAGAAATAATGCGTAAAAGGTGGAGGCAAACGTGAGTGTTGAGATAGTTTTGTGAAAATCACTGTCTAAGATATTGGTCAGTAAATTCAGATGCAGCCTTTTTTTGGCTTGCAGAAATACAGCTCGTATGATCTTTCTGTATAAAGATAATTTTTCTCTTAGAGCTTGTCATTACACGAGATTTTTCAGAGCACACTGCTGCTGTTCAGTATATATGTATATGTGGCCTTTGTTCCTTTTGTCATCCAGCAGCTTTTTTTTTTTTCTCCCGTCTGTAAGTCGGCTTTTTTTGAATGTTGGACAAAAGTACCCGAGTGTTTACACTACACAAACCTTTATCTTGCAAGCTGAATTTGTTCTGAGCTCAGAAAGCCGTGGAGAGCAGCAGGATGAGCTGCTGTAGCAGCACATGGAGCGTGTCCTCTCCTGACCCTGTCCCCTGGTCCCAGAGATGCCTGGCAAATGGAGGCTTGGCGCTCTGCCCCGGCTGGTTACACAAGGCTCTCCGCGTCCTACTTATCTGAACAAAAGCTGCTCTGAGCAACGCGGGCATCACACCTAGGTCACACAGGCAGAAAAAGCCATCTCCTGACAGAATTTTACTGAGTCATGATGGAGCTTTCCTTCATGGTAAGTCGGTGAGGATTGTCAGGTTTCAGATGATGGCTTGCCTTGCTTGCTGAATAAACGCAGAGCCAAGAGCTGTCTAACTTGCTGATGTCATCCTGGAGAGGAGGGAGTAGAATCATTACGTTGAGGTCTCAGGTTTGGATGTAAACAGAGACAGCACTGAAAGTCTTGCACTGAAAAGAAAAGGGTTCGTTTTGTTTTTGTCATTTATTGATTAAATAAACAACAAAACCTTGTGTACTTGCCTGTTACATTGTAAAGAAGCAGTGTTAACTCTGTCAGAGAAAGCATGTTAAGTAACCTAAATGAGTGTCAGATTACTGTTACTTTACTACCAGACCTAGTGCTTTCATCAGTTCTCTTTATATGGAATCCACTGTACCTCTCATCCTTGGGAGCATTATCTTCAGAATTGTTCCTACAATCAGAGGCAAGTCAAGGACTCCAGAGGAGATGGAATGGGCTGTAGATAACTCTGCAATTACAGATGGCTACAAATCAACGTGATTTAGGGCTAGGCTGATCTTAAAGGTCTTTTCTAACCTAAACGATTCTGTGATTGTGCCTTGAGCCGCAGCCCTTGAGGAGAGCCTGTTAGTTTTTAACATTCAGAACACTGCCTTCTAGGTAAATCCTCTTACTGGGGATTTGAATTTCTATAGACTGCTGTCTGCCTTGAGGTATTGTGTGTCGTCTCTGAGCTGCAGCGGCCTCTCCTGCATAACAACTATTCCACACAGCAGTAGCCAGCTCAGTGCTGCAATATTTGAGAGGGGTGCAGATGTTTGCCAGCCGCTGCTGTTGGTTGCAGAAATGGAAGTTGGAAATTATGACTATTTTTTAAATTTTTTGGTGCTGGTAATTGTGATTAGTGGATCTGCGTTTGGATGACGAGGTTGATGGTTAGAATGTGTGCATGGGGGGGTTTTGTCTGATTTCGAGGACTTAACGGGGAGCTATGTATTATTTATCCGGCAAGAGGTGTAGGTTTGCTGTGTGTGTGTGCATTTCAGAGGTTCTTGGTTTGAAAGGTTCTGGGTTTCTTGTGTATTGTTTTTAATTGTGATAACTGTCTAGTGCAAACGGTGTGTTTTTCTGTAGTTACTGGCTTTGGATTATCAATTTCTTTACCGTTTGTAGATTAGTGAACAGTGCAAGTAGAAATTTACCACACTAAGAGAATTTTCATAATGTGGATTTTTGAGTTTCGAAAGTTGGCTACTGTAGCAATGAATATTTAATTTTTTAGCAGGCATTGCTGAGAATATTTCTGCTTTTTTACTGTATATATCAAATAGAGCTTGATACTATTGGCATATTTATATATTAAAATGGTTAGATATTCTTATATGGTTGCCTGCTTTCTCTCAGTGAGTCTCACTGCAGTAGCCCTTCAGATGAGCTGCTACAGAACAATTGTCAATCTTTTTTCTTTAGATCTGCTTATTTTTTGTAATGGCCTTGCTAGGTGAGAGCGAATCTGTTCCATTCTGCTTTATCTTTCCATAGTAATTGTAAGTGATGGTGCAAGATGACACATCTGTATGGGCAGGATTTTGTACCTTTTGGGTCGGTACCAGTCAGTTGTACAGGCCAGAGCCTTTTTTTTTCCTTTTCGCAGGCAAAATGCAATTTAAGATAGAGCATTTTATTTTTATTTAGGCAGTTTTTTTAAAAAAAAAGTTGTCTGCTTAGTAGAATCACTATGGTAACAGACTAAAGGATGTCTCTGAGGCACTCAACCTGCATTGCAATGTAAGTGAGGGGAGACTGTAAGTTGTCTGCCTGCTGAGCAGTAGGGAAAAGAACAGACACAGCAGAGAAATAAGCTAATAATTAATATCTGTAAGCTATTATTTAATGCTTTCACTAAGGTTAAACAGTTATTTTACAGTGTGAATCCGTTGGGTTTTGTGTTCTCTTCTGGGGGGATATTACTAAAATGTTCTTTATAGACCATGAATTTATGTTGTTCAACTTGAGTTTGGTTCATTTTTTAAATGCTGTTATGTGTTACAAATGATGTTGATGAAGCGAGTGAGGAGGAAGCTGCATCAGTGTATGTCAGAGCTTATGGAAGTGCCAGCATTCTGCTGTCTCGTTATGGATAATACATTAACACTTGAATTTTTTGTCCCTATTAAAATTAGGGTTTGTTGGAAATGTAATACTCTGATAAAATCTCACACATCTTAGAGATGTGTTTTCTGTAAACATGGTGTACTCAAGGAGTTATTATGACCATGAGGAAAGTTAAGCAGCATCTAATAGCTTTGAGTATTACAATACTGGAAGTGTGTTGCACGTATTTATCGTGATTAATATTTATCGTATTGATCCTGACTTTTTTTCTTCCCAGCTAGAACAGTAGGCTCCCAGTGCCACCTAGTTTGGCATCCTGAATAGTTTGATCTAAACTACCATTTTTATTCTAAGAAAGTAAAGTATACTAAAGCATCACTCATGTTTTGTGTATTAGAAATCACCTGATGTTGTTTTTTAATAAATAACTGTATTTATTAACAGTAATATTTCATAGGGTAACTCTTAGGCTCCTGTATTCCTAGGCCTTATTCTCTTTGGGGCTAGTACGTCAATCCAAATTTCACACCATGTGGGGATTTTCTCAAAAGTTTATGGAAAAGCTCAGGCACTGGAGTTTCCATGCCTGTTGCGTTCATTTTTATACACTTATAGCTCAGGCTAAATGTGGTCAGTGAATTAACGTGACGCAGACAGACTTCATTGCTCTGCTTTTGTGACCTTCTTTATACATGGGTGAAAAACTTACCTCAGAACCTAGAAAGTTTTAAAAGGTATTTTTTGTATTCCTTAAAGAAAAGTTATTAAAATTAAACAAGATTTAATGTTCAACTGAAGTTCTGTCAACATCTGGAGGAGAGGATGTGAAAACTTATGAACTCCTTATGAACTCATCTTCTAATGTAGAGGTATTCATATTAAATGCTTTTTGACAAGGGTTCAATTTTTTTAAAACTTGAAATCACTCAGTTTGTAGGGAGAGTGTTCTGTTTTTCTAGATGGATTGAGTACTTAAATATTTATCTCCATGAGGCTGTGAGCTAGAGTGTCTGCAGTCCCAGCTGTGTATATAAAAATTTGATCTTCCAGTTCTGACCATTCATTTGATGCCTTCATCCTTTCAGATGCAGCTGCAGTGTTTTGTGAAGATCTGTTGCCATCTTACATTACTAGAAGAATTGCAGTGTTTACAATAAAAAAAAATTTACTTTCTTCTAGTACGCAGTTGAACAGAAATTGAAAATAGTTTTTTTTAAGGCACATGATAAAATGCAGTATTGATTTTCAAGTACAAAATTGATTTACTCTTAGTAGTTTGCCCAAGTCCTATTATTACTTTGTT